>VZTX01017152.1:0-21414 GCA_013400915.1 Pardalotus punctatus
TCCATCAGGCTGTGTGTCTCTGGTGGGTGTTGGGCACAGCTGGTCCCACCATCGGCCCCACCACAGCCCAGCGCGGAGGCAGCAGCAGTGCCGGCAGCATTTCACACGATCAAATAGAGGGCAAAGAGGAGAGATGGGGGGTAAAAAATGGTGTGGAACAGCACTGTGAGCATTGGGGTTGGTGAAGATGGCAAGGAGGAGCTGCTGGAGCAGGGGGGCAATCCCTGGCAGAAGCTGTGGCTTGTGGGAGCCCCACACCAGGAGCAGGTTCTCCTGACAAGACTGGGGCCTGTGATGGCTCCCCATGACAGGAATGGGCCTCTGGAGGCTCCACACAGGGGCAGGGGGATGTTCCAGGTGGGAATTGTAGCCTATGGAGGTGATTCCTGGCAAGGATTGTAACCAGTGGAGGCAGGTTCTCCTGATGGGAACCGTGGCCTGTGGGGGCCCCACAGGAGCATGGGACAAGCATGAGAAGGAAGGAAGAACAACCATTATGTCTTCACCATAGCTCTCCCAGTTCCCAGTCCCTCTGCACCCCTTGGTGGGAGGTAAATCCCCCAGAAGATGGGGAATTGAGCCGTGGGGAAAAGGGGATGGGTGGAGGTAAAGCGTTATGTTAGTTTTATCTTCCTTTCTCATTATCCACATCAGTTGGCAGGAAATCAAATTGACAGCGATCGGAAAGGGATCACTGTGTTTTTATAGCAGCCCATCGGCTTTGTCATCTTCCTTCCCCCCTTGCCTTCGCTGGGCAGCGCAGTGAGTGGACATCTGGCAGCCCACCACAGCAGCAAACATTCATTTCTGCTGCCCTAAGCACTGCTAGTGCCAAAAATGCTTGGCACAACCCCTGTGGCAGGGCTCATGGAAAGCCAGAGGACTGTTGTCCATAAAAAAGTGGGATGCTAGTTGTTTCTGTTGGCTGTGCTCTGCTTCCGTGGTGCCTCTGCCATCCGTGGGGGTCTCACGGGTTATCCCTTGTTGAAGACAGATGTGGTGGCAAGGTAGAAAGGGGCTTATTTGGCTGAATGTAAGGGTCATGAGGAGTCCAGGACAGCACCTGCTGCAGTAATAACCTTAGTTTTAACAGAAATAGCAGGTTTAAATGCTTTTAGTAGATAGGGGGACTGTTCATGGTGCTGGTGTGGCTCTTCTGCTGCTCAGGGAAAAGTGGAGAGTTTCTCCATTGTCAAACCCATGTCTTGGGGACTCACTATTTCTTCCTTCCTCATCCTAAGAGTGGGATCAGAAATGGAGGGAATTTAACCCTGTTCAGTGCCTGCCATGCAGTTCTGCTTGTTGCAAAGGTAGGCAGCAAAGCCAGGAACCAGCAGATCCAGACCCAGGAAGCTGTAATTTCGGGACAGGGCAGAGGTATTCCAGTGGAAGGGAAGCTTTAGGATCAGAGCAGGAGTTCAGCTGTATTCCCACAGGTGGTTCAGAATGGTTTCCATTGCTGTTTCATATGGGATACTTGTATTTTTGATCCTGTTAGGATCAGAGCAGGAGTTCAGCTGTATTCCCACAGGTGGTTCAGAATGGTTTCCATTGCTGTTTCATATGGGATACTTGTATTTTTGATCCTGTCCATGGGAATTCACTTGAGGGGAGCACGTTTTGTGTAGCATTGAGTGGTAGCCAAGCAGCTTTCATTGAGCAGACCCAGTTCCAGCGAGGGATTCCTGTGCTGGTGCCATCGCTACAGCAGGAAAAACCTGGCTTGGATATTCCATGAGTTTCCTGATGTTGTAGTACTTCAGAATTGCATTGCTTCTAGGAAAAGGCTCATCCTGATTTCTCTTTGAATGCCTGCCTGTAGAGACCGAACTGTTGGGAACGTGTTGCTAGTTCCTGGCAGATGGGGATGGTGGAGGTGACAGTGACATGTGCAGGGACACTCACTGGGATTTCCTCTCTCTCTCTCTCTCTCTGTGCCATGAACTCTGATGCATTTAGAGTCTCAGCCACTTGGAAAACGAAGATGTGATTCATGGAATTCTGAGCATACTTTGTGGTAACTTTATTACAGCAGGAAGTTTATTTGTGGTCACTAAATGTTCAGTCATTTAAATCAGATTTAAGTAGCTTTAAAATTTGTATGGTTTGGAAGCAAAATTTCAGCCTTTCTGGAATCAATGGGGAAAACCACCACGGCCACTGGGATAAGATTTGACTTGTGATGCTTTAAGAAATGTGTCTTCTAAAAGTTTTCTGCTCCTAATTGCATTGCTTTGTTCTTTTTCCTTAAGTCTTGTGAAGAAAGCAATCTGAAGACGATGCGTCTGTGACTCCTGAATCCAGCCTGTGAGCCAGGGCGATGGAAGTTCTAGAGGGCCGCCCACGCACCGCTTCCGTGAGCATTCCCAATGGATATGCCAACAGGATTTTCCAAGCAAACATGGAGGGAGGGAGCACTGACGCCTTGGAGGCCTGTGGTGCTGAGCACTGCACCTCCAGTGATGCAGTCCCCAGTGAGCAGGAGGACACACACAGGTATAAGAAGACAGCCAAGGGCAACCGGATCTGGAATTTCGTCAGACGAAGGAAAGGACTTTCTACGAATAAAGACAGACCCCAGTCCATGATCCTGCTGGGAGTTACCTCTGAGGTCTCAGAGTTAAAAAAGCCATCCTTCATGGACAGGGTACGGTCGTCAAAAAAGGGAAGACCCTCCAGGACGCCCAAGAATGCAGATTTGAGAGCATCCAGAGTGCAGGATATGTGTGACCCTGAGGAGGACCTCCATTCCAGTGGGCAGAGAGCTGTCTACAGGGTTAAGAAGCTGGGTGATGGCCGGAGACCCTCCCGCCACTCCTATGCGGGGTACATCGAGGATTTGGACTCTTCTTTTGAGGACATAGAGCTGAACATCAGCATTCCTGAACTTGATGCCACTGAAAGTAAATGTCTCAGGGATATCAGTGGCAGATTACACGGTGAGGATAATGATGGTAACGGCCACAGAACAGCAGCCAGGAAGAGCGAGTCTTTGAATTTTGAACACGTTAAGAGTCCTGCAGTTACAGAAGGGGACAATCAAAAGAGGTGTGCTGTGCTCCCACAGGAGAGCAGGAGAGGAAGGAGCTCTGATGTCTGGAGCTATCTGAAAGGAATTTCATTAGCTAGCAAAGATAATTCAAAGCTCCCAGATCAAAAGGCTGAAACCAATTTCCAGAACTTAGAAAATACAACTGGTCATTCCGCTTCTTACTTTGACTTTGATACGAGATGTGAGGAGAATCTCAGCCAGCGGAAAAAATCAAACGGTGCCACCAAAGCCACTCACTTTGGGGGTGTTGTGAGGTTCTTAACCAGCGTGGCCGAGGCAGCTCGGCGGCTGCGAGGCTCCTCGAGGGCGTTTTCCCCCGATGAGAAGAGGCCTCAGCGGAGTTTCCGGGGCCGAAGGCAGGACGTTGCCTACCCCAAAGAGGGCTTGGTTATTGAGAACGAAAGCGCAAAAGCCTTCTGCACGGTGGGAGCCTGTCTGCAGTCCCCAGATTCAGGCACCTGGGAGAACCTGAGCTTTGAGAGTTTAGCGGGGAAGGAGCCCGTGCAGCATTGCAAAACCATGGAACGGGTGAGAGATATTGGTTCCCCTGGCCTGGACAGTGGGAATGGGAGGCTTAATGAAACCTCCCTTCCTCCCTGTGGGCCAGAGCCATCCATGTCCCACCTGGCAGAGCTTGCAGATGGCTCTTTCACTGAGCTGAACAGCAAAGACCCCTCTGAGGATCTGACTGAACTTCCACAGGCGGTTCTGACTGAAGCGATTCAGGACTTGGGCAGTGCTCCAGAGAAGACCCAGGTCATGGCCAGGGACCTGCCACCTTCTCATGATCTTCCTGTGAATAGACTGGATGCTGTGGACCTGGGCCATTCTCCAGCTGCCCGTGCGGACTTTTCTGCGGAAACTGAAGCGCAGACCCACCTTCCCCAGGCATTGCCAAGTAAACTTGATTCTGAGGATGTGACTTGTGCTCCCGTGGTTGCTAAAGACATGGATCTGTCTCCAGCAGTTGCTCAGGAGCTTTCAAAGACAGAACTGGATAATCAGGACTTGAGAAATCCTGAGCTGCCTTTGCAAAACTCGTCTGGAGGTGAGCTGGAGTCTCAAGACAATGGCAGTACCCCGGAGAGGGTCGTGGGCAGGGTCCTGCCACCTTCTCCCGATCTTCCTGTCATCAGTCTGGATGCTGCGGATCTGAGCTGTCCTCCAGCTGCTGCTGGTGACTCTCCAGCGGAGACTGAGGCTCAGAGCCACCTTCCACAGATGTCACTGCGTGAACTTGGTACTGAGGACGTGGTTTGTGCCCCAGGGATTGCTACAGACATGGATCCATCTCCAGCTGTGGCTCAGGGCCTTTCAAAGACAGAACTGGATGATCAGGGCTTGAGAAATCCTGAGCTGCCTTTGCAAGACTTGTCAGGAGGTGAGCCGGGGATCCAGGACTTGGGCAGTGCTCCAGAGATGTCGCAGGTTGTGGGCAGGGATGTGCCACCTTCTCCTGATCTTCCTGTGAATAAGCTGGATACTGTGGGCTTCAGCCATTCCCCAGCTGCCAGTGGGGACTTTGATGCAGCCCCTGACGCTCTGATCCACCTTCCACAGGCAGCTCTGACTGAAGAGATTCAAGACACTGTCAGTACACTGGAGAAGAGTCAAGTCATGGGCAGGGACCTGCCACCTTCTCATGACATTCCTGAGAATATTCTGGATTCTGCGGACATGGGCTGTTCCGCAGTTGCTGACGTTGACTTTTCTGTAGTGACCTTTTTAAAATGTTCCACAGTGAAAAGACAGGGTTTGGAACAGCCTGGTGGCCGCATTAAAAAGCGGGGAGCCACTTCATTTGTGGAACAAGACTCTGTGGAGGCCATGGACAGAGTGGAAGAGTTCAACTGCAGGCCCTTCCAAGTGCACGTCTCGAGGATTGTCTCCTCTGGACGGCTCAAAAATGGAAAGGTATGAGCAGCTGTGACTACCAGGTTTGCAATAAGACCACACTGTTGCACATCTTAGGAAGCTGGTTTGCACCTGAAAGCATTTTTCTGCATCCCTCACTGGGATTGTCAGTTAAGGAGATTGTTCTGTGAATGGTGGCAGTAGACAGAGCTTTTGTATCAGTCTGAGTCTGGGCTCATTTAAACCTCCAGAGCTACTTCTCCTGTGACCCTTTGTGTGTATCAGTGTCTCTTGAAGAGGTTGTAGCAGTTTGTGTATTTCTAGGCACTCCCTTTAGTTTTTTTCCTCTCTGCATTTAAGTTCATTTGAATTAGAAGCTCCTAAGAAGAGGGGTTTTCGCAGGTTGAAAGTTTTTAAGTGTGCAGGGGACAAACAGAATCCGGCAATTGCACTTTGGGCCCTGTGTTTTCTTACCTAAAATAATTGTAGGAGTGATGGTCATTGATTTGTATTGGGTGATTACAACACAGCATCTGAGACAGCTGTCAGAGTCCTGGCATGGAGTGTAAGAAAAAAATAAAACCAGAGGGCCCAAGTCTTGTAGAGCTCATGGGATCATTTCTCATGAGCCCTGTCCCTGCTCCAAACCTGTCACAAGTTGTATGGCATCAATAGTTTGGTGCTGAGCCTGTAGCAGACAGCCTGGCTAAGGGTCTGGGTGCATAATGTGATCGAAATACCTTTTTATTGTGACTCCACGGTGAGTGAGATCTTGTTAGAGCTGCTCTACATCTGTCTGTACACAAAATGTTTCCCTTTGGGAATGTCTCCCTGAGTGGGAGGTGGGCAGTGCTGGTGGCTCTAATCATGGCAGGGCATTCATGTGTGGTACGAGCAAGTCTTTCAAAGCCCTTCAAATCCTTGAAACACTGAAGTGGGCATTGAATTTTGGACTAGGTTCTGGTATTACCAATCTGCCTTGGCCAGGTTATTGCTAGGAAACCTCAGAAGTGTTATGGATAAGGGAGGGATGTGTGTGGGATTGGAAAAGACCCCTGAAGACAATAGACTCCCCCATTAACTCTCAGCCCATTGCTGAAGCACCCACAGAGGTTTCTCTGTGTGGAGCAGCAATCTAGGGCAGTAACAGCCCTGTCAGCTGTGCCAGGCTCTGTCCTTCTGTGCCAGTGCTGGGATCAGGACAGGTTTGTGGAGAAACCATGGCAGGACCCAGTGTAAAGCCCAGCTTTAGGTTTTTTTGGGTACCTGTTGATTAGCTGAGGCTGGAATGAGGTGCCAGCTAGGGAAATTGAGTCAATTTGTGAAGAAACTTTCTCTTTTCATTTTGGGCTTGGAGAGACTAGAGATGTTCCAGAGGTGGTGACACTGTTCCTTGTTGGAAAAGGGGTCATGGTAGCTTCTGAGCCAAGAGGGGAAGTGTTTGAAAATTGGCAGCAGATTAGAAATGCTAGGGGGAAAAAATCTGAACTTCTGACTCGCAGCTAAAACAGGCAGTAGTATTGTTAGTTATTCCTGGTTTTGTTTTTCTGCTCTGTTTTGTGTAATACAAAGAATTACAGAAGCTTTCTATGTAATTCCGGGCGCTCCAGAGGTGGAGTGAGTAGTGGGTGGTCACTTCTTGGAGTTTCTGGAAGAAACATTTTGAGGAGGAACTTGAGAGGGCTGTGGTTTGATTTCCCTTCACAGGGACCAAGCTGAAAGTATTCTGGGCAGGTGCAAGAGAACAGAGGCACAAAAGGATGGAGTGGGGCAGAGGGAAATGCTGGGAATACCCCCAGAGCAGCCACATCCCCGTTAGGAGGTCAGGGGCTGCCTGTCTGATCCCAGCGCTCCCAGGGCACAATCCCAGCACTTTCCCAGCTCAGCTGCGTGAACCGGAGATGCCCTAAGTCCCAGCTCAGCTGTTGCAGCTTACAAACATTACCAAGAAACTTAAATATGGTGCTCGAGATAACTGGGCAGGAAACCTCCCCCGAGTTCCCGTGGAGCGTGGCGATAGCACACGACCTCCGGGCTGCCGCGGCTTCCTCTCGCAGGGAAGCCTGGTGCCTCCTGGGCAGGAGCAGCAGCAGGGTGCAGGGAAAAGCAGACAGCCCCACCTGGGCTGTGGACACCTCCTGCATCCCAGGAACTCCTGCTGCAGATTTGGAGATGCACGGCGATCTGGCGGCGGCCTCAAACCCAGAGCAGTCGAAGTGAGGCTAAAGGAGGGATCTCCTGGACAGGAAGAGCCTTGGAGAGTCTGCCAGCAGCTCCAGTAACAAATGACCTGAGATACCCCAGGGATTTGCTCGCCTATCTCCCATCAGGGAGCGGCACTCGGAAACACTTCACCAAAAATAAACATGGAAGAGGAGTAACTCCAGCCTGAGCGTGACGGTAGCGGCAAACTGCAGCCTCTTATTGTTTTAGGGCTCAATCCATCTCTTTGCTGGCACCTGTTCCTCAGGACAGTTGTTGTCCCTGCTGTCTCCACTCCAGGCTGCTCTGAATAACTGTAGGATTTGTATTTCAAGGGAAGTGCTCAACCACAGGCAGGCAGAAGGTGCTGCCAGGACAGGGTGGCTTGGCCAGCTGCTGTGAGCAAGTTCCGCAGCAGTTTTACAGTGTGTGAGCAGTGTAGGGCAGAAAGCATTTCCCAAACAACTTTAACATTGTTCCAGAAAAAACATAAAAAGTGCCTGTTCCCACAGAGGCTCCTGTGAGGAGATGGGGTGAGAAACTGAGGCTGGTGTAGCACAAGGGATGCTGGAGTGGGATTTAGGGGATCTGCACATTGGTTTTGTCAGTAAGTAAATCTGTTTAGCTGTATCTGCAATTAATGCCCCTGATTTTTGCTTTCCTGGTCTTGCCTTTTAAAATTGTGATTTCTTTGGGCAGGAGCTGAGCGATATTATGGGCAAGTAGGATTTTATCCTAGTGCTGTAAAGGAAATAGCATTGCAGCAGCATTTAGTAAGAGGAGCAGTAGAAAGGTAGAAAAGTACTTACTTTCCTGATAGTTCTTTCAGACCCCATCCCAAATTCTCAGGTGTTCTGGGAACTTGTGAAACAGTGGAGATAAAATGTTTTGAAGCACTGGAAGAACAGTAAAGGTCAAAATTGTCAATGGGAAATGCATTACTCCATTCACACTGCTGCAGCTCTGGAATCAAAGTGCCATCTCCTTATTCTGAGAGAGATGAGAAGTGGAGTGAGAGATATGACATGGAGCTTTGACCAGGTTTTGGACTGGGTTTCCATTTTCCATGTCTCCACAGAAATGAATTATCCTCATCCCACCTTTAAAAACCCTGTAGCATCCCAACAGGGAAACTCCTGCCACAAGGAGTCAGGCATAGCCCCAGGAGTTAGCTTTGACCACTTCCAGTAGCTTGAGATGATGCTTAGATGGAGAGAAGCAAAATAATTTGCAATTCCAGGTTTCCATCAGGATTTCAGACTGGCTGATGTAATCGTGGACAGGGTTTGTGGGTGATTTGATACCTCCTTTGGAGTGACACGAGGGAAGGTTGCAAAATAAGCATCTGAATTCGTATTTCAGGTGTCAGTTTGGAGTTTTTAGGACCCAGAAACAAGTTTCAGATTTATTGCTGCCAGAGAGATCCGCCATGGGATGAGATCCCTGCTTGTCCCAGGGCCATGACCGGGGGCATCGCGGAGCCTCTGGGCTCTTGTCACCCTCGCAGTGACAGAGCACAGGGCTTTCACCGCAGTCTTTCTGTGCCCTCTGCTGGCTTGTTTGGGAAATAAAAGGTTATTTTTGTAGAACAGAAAGCCTGATCTTTTTCCTTGGGATTTAGAATTTTATCTCCGAAGGATTTGCAGGCTGCAGCTTGCTGCTGGCTGTTGTGGGTGCACGTATTCCCCAGTTGGGTTTGTGAGGCCGTTCTCTGGGGGAGTTAGGATTGCCAGAAGTGTGAAAATGAGATATCTATGGACTTGTCATCGTGGGCAAAAGGTGTGTGTCCCGTAGGATGAGGTACCAGGCTGATGGGATGCTCTGTTTCCCAGGCAGTTTGGTTTGGGGGCTCTGGGAGGGGCTGTGGGCTCCAGCTCCCGCATCAGTGCAGATGTTTGTCCGGAGCAGCTGTTGGGGCTGTTCCTCTGAGTGCTCAGCATCCGAACTGCCCCAGTGCCACAGGGCTCTCCCTGGTGCAGAGTGCACCCATGGGGCAGGATGGGTGCTCTGAGGGCACTGGTAGGTTTTTGGGATTCCTGTGCCATGGCTGCACTGTGTGGGAAAGCAGGAGCCTTTCCCTGCGCGGTGGGTCCGACTGGAAGCGCAGGATTACTGATTTGCCTGAGTGTGCGCACGCCAGGGGATGGGTTTGCAGATTTGCTGCCTGATAGCTGGGGCACAGCTCAGATCCTCCCACAGCTTTGGGGTTTGGCTTTAGTGCAGCTCCAAGTGCCTTTTCACAAGAGCAACTTCAGTTTTCTGTGTTTGCTGAGAAATTGCAGCTGATGCCCAGCAAGTTTGTAGTGACCTTTAGGCTTGAGATTGTTTTATTGTCTCTCTGCTTCACAATACGTTTGGAGCAGCTGCAGAGATGGGATTGCTGAGTGGATTTATCGCTTCCCTCCCACTGCTGAATGACACTGACCAGGAAACGGTATCGGAGAGTTGATCTTCAGAGCTTTCTTCACCTCCTGCTTATTCAACTCCTGGGCTGTGTCTCAGCCTGCTGCTTACAAAAGACTTTATAGTCCTTCCAAATTAAGAAACAGTACTTTACTTTCTAAATCCTGCTGTTGCTAAAAGAGTCTGTATTCCTGTCTGCAGCGAGGTGCAATTTACTTGCAGAATGAAGATTTTGGGTATTTATGGCTTTTAATATGGTTGTGTCTGATAATCATTTTATTTTTAGAGGAGGCAGAGCCTCTAAAGCCTATCTGCAAGCTGTTCAGAATCTTGTATTCATAATAATGAGGAGGTGCTAGGAAAATCTTGAATTAAAGCCTATATTTAGTGCTATCTATAGTGGGGTAGGGTTTTTTGGGAAACGTATTTTTAACATTGTCAGGGAAAGGCAGGTTGAGTTTGCAAAGCTGGTAGGCTTTGCGTGTATGTATAAACAGCCACGGAACACATGGATAATTCAGATTTCCACATGTTTGCTTTAAACACGTTGTGTCTTTCCTTTAGCTCATTCCCAGCCTCAAATTTACAGCAGGCCATCAGGTCAGTGATAGGAAAGGGCACCTCTGGGCATCGCTGCCCTTATCCTGGAGGGATTCTCTGCCCAGAACTTTTCTGGATGGAAGTTTTCTTTTGGCTTTTACCTCCTCCCAGCTGTTATCCAGCCAAGAGAAGTGTGCTGGCTCACTGGCCGTGATGCTGGTGCTGGGAGATGGAGCCTTAATTCATGCACAACTTTCCTTTGGGGTAATTACAGCCTGTCTGCTTTGTTCTTCATCTGTAAATGAAAATAACAGCACATCAGTGCAAACGAGCTGTTGATCTATAGAATGGATACACCAAACCATCCGAGGCACCCAGTTATTAGCAGGCTCCTGGAAGTATGGCAGATGTGTGTGTGATTGAGCCTAGAAACCTCCCAGAGAGGAACACCTCCTGTTTGCTTCCCCTGACCTTTGTCAAATGATTTTTCTTCTTGACTCTAAGATTATACACAAGGCTTCCATGGTGTCACATGTCACAGAGAATAAAATGAGAAGTAGGAGTTTGAATTGTGATGTTTTTGAAAAGAACATTCCATTCTGCAAAATGTCACGGTACAATTGTCATTTTCAGGAACTTTTCCTCCTGGAATAGAATAATAAAAGTTGGAGTGAGGAAAACGCCAACGTTTTTCTCCACTTAGCTGTAAATGCCAATTCTTTGGATTAGTGTTACCAAGCATCAAGGTATAACCGGGGTATTTGACCGTTTTATGGGTGCTCCAGTCAATTGCAACTGTTTTATTCCAGGAAATATTTCGTAGGCTATGGATGCAGGGGACACATCTTATTGACTGTTGTCATCAGTGAGCTGCCCCCATCCTGCCAACCAGTTTGGCTGCTCTTTGCTGGCCCTTGGAAGCAGCCAGGCCTTGCTGGTACAGGGTCCCCAGCACCAGCTAACTCCTTCCCTGTGTGTGCTCCTGCTGGGACTTGGCAATGGGGAAGCAGCTTCATCCCCAAAATGCAGAGCAGGAAGTGAAGTCTCCATCAGGGTTACTCCCAGAAGTTCCTGGGACACTCACTGCCGCTGGAAATGTTGGATTCAAACCCTGTGAGCAGTGCAAGGTCTGAGCCCCATGCAATGGGGGCACGGCAGGGCCAGCAGGCGTTGACCTTGCAGTCAGAAATGCAGCAGGTGCAGCTTGCAACGAGCTGTGCCGCACTGGTTTGGAAATTCAATGTGTTATTGCATATCCTGTGATTGCTTTGCCTGAGATTGACTCCTGTTGGTAAAATTCTTCTTCTCTTGGCAGGCGGCGTCTCATCCTTCCCAGCCGTCACCACAAGCAGCCCCTTTCAAGGTCCTGGTGGAGCGCTGCCGCTCCGAGCCCCTCTCGCAGAGCACCCCGATGGGGCTGGACCAGGTGGGAGGGCGCATGCAGCACCTGCTCCGGAGACGTGGTGAGTGCCTCTTCTCTCCCACTTTTGGTTTTTGGTGTCCCCCGTCCTGCAGGGCGAGCCAAGGGGGTGGAAAAATCCGGAATGGGGCTTGCATCTGTGCTGGTTCCATCCCTGACGCCAGGTGAGGGAGCTCCGATAGCCGCGTGCTGAGGAGGTTCTTGCTGGCTCATAGGGTCATCTTGTGAGCAGTGTGTTTATAAAATAAAGCTGTTTTCTCCATGTAACATCTCTGAACACCGTCCCTGTAAGTTGGTTACGAGAGGATGAACAGGTGAGGTGTAAAAGCTGCTCAGCAGCTGCTGTGTGAGTTTATATTTGGTAGTTTTCTCTCAGATTTCAGTCCTCTAAGAATGCTCTGTGGTGAGTACTCACCGTTGGGAGGTGGTGAGTGGTGATGGATACTGAGATCACAACTCAAGTCTGATGTTTGTTTGGAAACACAAGAAGTGAGGGGTTTTTTTTCTCTTGTGCTTGGGTACTTTTCATGATCAAGGAGGGAATCTCGTGAGCCAAAGACTGGGATGACCTCTCTGCATTTGTCCTGCTCACAGTGACACTGGAGAGAGCACCATGGAATGTATTTGCTGGCAGGGTCTTGTGCTGGCAGGTAAATTGGCTGAGGGCTGAATAGATGACATCATTTTTTCAACCTCCTAATTAAAAAGATTGATAATGAGAGAAGGGAAATTATTTCCTGAAGGGCCACTGCTGGCACGAAGAATCCTGTGATTTAGCAATGGGCAAGCACGGGAGTGCTGCCAACTTGTGCTGGCATTGCTCGGGAGCACTCCGGGGATCCGGGCGCTTGATGGATGGTGGCAGCACATCAGGGTTAAGAAGAACCAGGGAGGACAAGGCAAATTGGCTGTCTGTGCTGTTAATTGATGGCTCTGCTGCTGGGGTGCACACGTTCCCAGCACAGGGGAGTCACACCCATCCCTCAGCGGGAGCATTCCCGTGTTTGCACGCTGCTCCTGGGTGCTACTCCATCGCCCGACGCCTCTGGAGCTGCGAGCAGCCTCTGCTATAATCGGCATCGTGCTGCAGCCTGGCTCTCCAAGAGTCTCCAAAGTGAAACGTGTGCTGCTAAAAATAGCAGCAGGCTGCCTGCATCAGCATTGAGGAAATAGGTCTCAGTGCAATCTCTCTCCCAGCAACGCTGGAAGAAAATCAGGATGGCTGCCCAGCCAGCTGGCAGCAGCATCCCAGCTCTGCTGCTCTCCGGCCTGGGCAGAGCAGAACCCCTACCTGTTTGGTTTGGGGGTCTTCACTCTCCTGGAACCATTTATCCTGGTTTCAAACCCCTCAGGACTGACACAGTCTGAAACCTCTGCCTGGGTTAGGTACGTCAGGAGATAAAAATCTAGCGTTGTGCGTTGTGCGTCTTTCAGGGAAGAATTCCGGAATGTTCCTGTTTTCTGTAGATCCTTGCTCCGTGACTGGGATGAGGAGCCTCCAGGTGCTGGGACACCCATGGGAATGTGTGTACCCCCACAGGTGTATGTGCAGGCACACGTATGTGCCCTGCCTGGACCACGTGTCCCTGTGCTGGCAGCTGCTGTGGGGGCACCAGTGGTGCTCAGCTCTGTTTCCTTCCCTCCAGGCCAGGGCATGTGAAGACCCTGATGGAAGAAGGGATTAAAATCTAAGTTTGCAAATGTGGGAGGTAAAACTCTGGTCTTACACAGAATGGCAGCTTCATCCCAAAAAGAGAGGAATAGGATGTGGAGCTGAAAATTTGGGTTGATTGGAAAAGTAGAGCTCGTTTGCCTCTTTTTCACAAGCTGCTTTGTGCCTGGGTAGTGCCATCTGCAAGGTCAGCCTGGGCTCTGCTGTGAGTGGTATCTCTCACTTAAAGCTAGAGCAGAACTGTATCTGTGACGGCTTGGGGTGAGAATTAGTCCAGTTTCCTTAAAAACCAGCTTTTACGGACTTGCCATTTTTGTTTTGTGCGGAAATTCAGGAGCTGTTTCTTTCCCAAGGCCCGGCATCCTATGGACCAGAGTGAATGTGCAGCTGGGATTGCTGCAGGTGCTGCTGCCGGGGCAGCTGTGAGCCGGGGAGCTGCTGCCCTGTGAGCACTGGTGCAGGTTGATGAGGGTCTCGTGCTTCCCAGAGCTCCTGCCACAGCATCCTGGCTCCACACCCTGACCCCACCTCGGGATGTGGCTCCCAGCTCTGCCTTTTTGTAGTATCCAAGCTGCACTATTTCTCTTGTATCCCAAGAGCGCTGAATAAAGCACCTAAATATACTCTGTGCTCTCTTTTTCTGAAGGAGAGGTTGAATGAGTCTCTTGCAAACAATTTTGTTTCTTTCATTTAAAAGAACAGCCTCCGCCCCCAGCCTGAGCTAAAGCACAGCATTTATCTTTTGTCATTTTTTTTTTTTTTCCTGTTCCTGTGGATTTTCTCCTGGCAGCTGAGAACGAACAGGCTTCAAAGACCCTGAAGGTGCGCGGGAACTGCAGGAACGGTGGCCGTCGATGGAACCTCTTCAAGCCTGGAGCTGAGAAGCTGCAGATCAGTAGGGTAAGGAGCTGTGTGGAACGTGCCTCTGCCTGCTTCAGGGCTGGGATTTGCCTGCTTTGGGCTTTGTGTTTATAACAAGATGCTTGACTAACAGCTTCCTCAATCCCTGTGTCCTTCAGCCACAGATGGGGATTTTTTTTTTTTGTTATTATTTTGTAGCAATAAAAGATGAGGTGCATTGTCCTTTCCCCCAAATCAGTGTCCCTTCAATGGGTTGCAGAGGCTTTCTGGGCTTTCACAGGGCCTTCTGTGGCTGGGTGTTCCTTGCAGGTGGAAGGAGCTGTGATGTTTCACATCGCCTTCAGATCTGCTCCTTAGTTGTGATGGGTTTATTTTTTCTCCTTCCATTTTTAGCCATGTGTCCTTTGGGTTTGGTACTGCTCCCAGCACCATCTTGGTGACAACTTCATGTCACTGCTTCTTTCCCAAAGTGTTTTGCAAATATAGGCACAATCCACTTGGTTCTTTTTTTGTGAATGGTGCTTCTAGTGGGGGAAGTAAAAAGCTGATGTGGGCCTGTGGATGTTTATGTTTTTTCTTTGGGAAAAATCAGAAAAGAAGGCAAAAAATGTATAACTTGTCTGATAGATTTATTTACTTGGGTGGGGGGTTGCTTTTTTTGCTGTGCCCTGTGTCTGAAATCTGGAGACCTTGGTTATTTCGTGGTTGTGTTTTGGATTTGTAGTGAGTCTGGTTTCACTGGTACCCAGCATACCTGGATTGTCTAAAACCCGACAGATTTTCCAGCCTGCAATGTGATGCAGGAGAGTTTTCTAGTGAGTGTGGCAGAAGAGGTTTAGCCCTTGTTGTTCGTCCAGGGCACACAACCATGGGATGATCTGGGAGCCAGCAATTTCCCTGCTGGAATGGAGAGGGGAACTGACCTTCTGTGGCTCTTTCCTGCCCCATTGCTGTCCTTCCTTACCAAACCTTTATTGTATTCCTTTTCCCTTTGATATTTGATGAACTGCCTTCCTGAAATGTGATTTCCAGGGAGGCTCTGCCCTCTGTGTCGGCTTTTCCATCGTAGGAGCAGTAAGTTGGCAGTGAGTGAGGCTGATTTCTCCATCCTCCTTGTGCTGGCTGTTGGCTTCCAGGGAACGTGTGCAGGGATGGACTGCGGGATTTTCAGTGTGACTCTGGAATTCCATCACACATCACTTCTGTTTTCTTTGCTGATCTTTTTGTGGGCTCAGATACAAAGGTAGAGGAGAGAAGAGACAAGGAGTTCAACCCTTCTTTTTCTCTTCCTTCCCTTTGGGTCCTACCTTGCTTCCCAGACATGAACTGCTCCTTTCAACCCAGGAAGGCTGTTCTGGTTTTAGACAAGCTGAACTTCTAAAGCTTTGAACAAAGTTCCTGGAAGATAAAATGATCCAGATCCAATAATCTGTTTGTCCTTGGGGCCAGGATAAAGGCAGGTGGCTGCAGAGCAATACAGCAGTGAAATTTTCCTTTTGTGCAGTGTGCAAGCCTTGCCTTGGAATGTCTCAGGTGTGTTCCTCATTAGCTGTTCCCATGTTCAGGATCTGGTAGTGACCACTGCATGGGTATATTTGGTCTCCCTTAATTAATCACTTTGTTAATCCTTTAAGAGGAGCCTTTGCAGCTTTCCTAGCTGTCCTGGAGGCTCTCTGGGAAGCCAGGGTGCTGTTTTGACACAAAATTGCTCCTGAATTATCTGTGCCCAGAGCATCCTGATAAAGCTTGTTTCAGATTGCAGAGCCTAACATCAGAGACCCTTAGAGAGGCTGTGGGAAACGGAAACCTCAACAAACCAAAAAGCCTGTTGAACTTTGGGAAAGGCTGGCTAAGAAACTGCTTCTCCAGTAGTGACAGCTGGGAAGGATGTGGAGCTGGAAAGGGAAATGAGCTGTTCATGAGCACGGGGATCTGTGGGTGCTGTTTGTCTCACACACAGCCATGCCAAAGGCCTGTGCAGCACTGAGCCAGAGAGCTGGGTTTGGGGAGGCCTTTTCAAAAGACAGTTTGATGCTGAATTATGGCAGACAGGCAGGTGTGAAACCTGGGCTGGGGTTTGTAAATCAGAGGTGCTGTGCACGAGCTGCAAGAGTAGGATACAGAAATGGGGCTGGAAAAGTGCTGGAAAACTCATCTGTCGCCTCTGCCCCCAGCTCAGGGAAGATCTACACGGCTGCAAATCAGCCCTTGGCCAGAAAGAAGTTTCGACTCTGGCAAGATTTATAAATTTGGGGTGAGATTTGTGGGCCTGGGTGTCTCTTGTCAGGTGCTTTCGTTGGCAGCTGGCACCAGTGAGGTGGCAGAGCTAGTGCAGAAAGCGGTGATTTATCCTTCCAAAGCCAAGGCCAGCCTTGTGCAGGACCTTGTACTGATTTCCATCTGGAATGGGAATTCGTGAGGTGGAGAGAGAGCAAGAGGAGACTGACAAAGCATCAGGCTTGTCTGGGGGCACCAGTCCCTTGGAGGGGTGGAGGTGATTGTGCAAGAAGAGAGAGCCCTGGTGTCACTGCAAGTCCTTCAGAATTGCAGAGCCTTGGGAACCAAAAGCATTCCCCTTTCCCCTTCTCTTTTGGGGGGGTGGTGGTGATGGATTTGTGTTGGGTTTTTTGTTTTTTTTTGTTTGGGTAGTTGCATGTGTGAATTAGAAATGGCATTTTTTAGCTACCTGCTAGCCCAGAAACCCAAGCTGAGAGGCTGATCCTAAACCCAGGGAGGAATCCCCTTGGTCAGGCCCAGAGTTTGTCACTGTTGTTTGTCACATCTGGTAACAGTGTCCATCATTTGGCATCTGGCTGCCTCTTAATCCGTCTGTCCAGAGAGTGGGGATGTTCTCACTCAGTTGGTGGCAATAAGAAAATGGAAGCACTTGGCACACATAGAGCCATACAGTAATTTTCTTTTATTTCTCTCCTAATTTAAGAAGCAGGTAAAAAGCAAACAGGGTCAGACTTCTAAAAGCTTTCAGTATTTCATTTTTTTTTCCAGAGTACACTCTTCACCCTGGAGAAAACTGTGTTGAAACAGTTTATGTGCAGAGCATTTTGGTTTAGCACTTAGGTCACTTTAGAGCCTTTGCTTTTATGGGAGCAGTTTGGCACAATCAAGACCAACTTGCACAAGACCTAAAGGTGCCCCAAGCTGCAGACTTTGCTGCAGCAGAGATCCCAAAGAGTGACCTGAAAGGCTGCCCTGACAGGACCCTCTGCACTCTCCTGCCTCTGATTTCCCCTCAGGCAGGTCCTGCAGCTGCGACGTGGCTGATCCTTGGGGACCACGGCAAGGGGAGCCATGAGTTACTTTCTGCAGCCCCTAGAGCAGTGCTGGGAGATATTTTATAGTCTGGATGTCAGAAGCAGAGGGTGACAGTCCCATCCTGACCCAAATCACTGGCCTCAGCTTCCCTTTGTGAGGGAACTTTTTGCTTCCTGTTAGCTGTCCAGTCAAAATCATCTCAGCTTTTCCCACACACAGATGCTGGGGGATGTGCTCCAGGAGGAGATTCAGCCCTGCCTGAAATGGGAAGAAGCATCCTCTCAGTGTGTGGAGGTGTGTTAGTTCTCTCTCTCTTACCTGAAAGATTTAATTTCCAGCCCTTAAAGATGATTGCAGCCATTCCTGCTCTCTGCTCCTTCCTTCCCTCCCTTCCTGCCCTGCGTGCTCTTGTACAGGGGACTAAAGCCCAAATTGATATGCTGGAGGAAGCCACTGTTAATTAGCTAGACTGGAAACTTTGCATGAGAGCCAGCTTCTTTGACATGCCCTATACTAATAATAGGCAGGCCTGCTGTGCAGAGTGTTGAATATTCACAAAACCCACCCCCCCCAGCCTGTCCTTTCTCCTCTGGAAGTCAGGAGCTCTTTCCAGAGGCTGGTGGGGGGTTGCCAGAGCAATGATGGTGGATGTGCCAGTCTGCAGCTCCCCAGAGCTAAATCCCCACTGGCTGTGTTTATGAGGAATAGGAAATTCAGGCAACGTGCAGCCTCCAGGAGAACAGAGTGAAGGGGAAGTTGATTTGGGTTCTCTCTTGCTCTCCCTGTGCTGCGACGAGCAGGGAATGCTGTTTGATATTCAGGGCCAGCTCTCCTGCCGGCTATTTTTATCCTCTCACATAGTGCTGAGTGGGCACTTTGAGTAGAGGGGGGATTTTTTTTTTTTTTTTCTCTTTGCCAAGTGTCCTGCACCGTGTTCCTGTGTACTTGGGCAGGAAGGGGGGTGTGCTGGGGCTCCTGGGCTGCAGCATCTTGGGATGTGAGCGGGATGTAATCACAGGGATTTTGGAGCCCTTGTGTCCCTGGGAACAGGCTGGGAGAAGAGCACAGTCCCGTGGCTTTGCTGGTGCTAATTAGTTTAAATATCAGTGTGGTGCTACAAGAGGTTTATGTGCACGTATGGAGGGCTGCCAGGAAAACAAATCCTCGTTGAATCTCTCTTCCCTCATCTTAAACATTGAGTACTTCTGCTGGCAGGGTATGTCTGAGCCGTGTATTTTGGGGAGGGCTGCTTTATATCTTGGTAAACCTATTATGGTGCTCTACTTAGCAGTGCTCTGAAATCTTCATGGAGTTTTTTTTTAATATTTAGCCGTTTATAAGTGTTTTTAGCAAGTTCTGAAAAACTCTGTCTGTGCACTGCTCCCCCTTTAAGGGGGAAACAGGGATTCAGGCCAGGCTGTCTGAGAGCCTCGGAACATTGAACATTGCAGTGCTGTGATCCAGCCCTGTCTGTGTGTGTGAGGAGTGCCCAGCCAGGGTCCTGCACCGCTGGGCTTTGCAGCACTGCAGCCTTTGGAGCACTGAGCTGTGCTGTGTCTGATCTGGTGGGTTTGGGAGCTGGGCAGAGCACGCAGAGCAGTGAATGAGTGTGTGAACTCCAGGTCAGCCCTGAGCCCATTTGCATCCCTTTCGCATGAACGGGCCCTGCTTTGAGCTCCCACCCCAGGGATGGGCATGAGGAGCAGTGCAAAGCACACGTTAGGAAGGACAGAACTAGAATTGAGTGGTGTTTCCAAACTTACCATGCTCTGGCTGTTTAGAAAAACGTTCAGAAGTGCAGTGGTTTTGTACAGAGCAGGGCTGGGGGCACATAACCCTTGATGACTTCGATGTTGCTCCAGCAGTGCCATAACACAGGTGTTTTCCAGCACTTCTGGGGACAAACACGGCTTCAGTGACTCTGAATCCTACAGGAAGGAGAGGTTTGAAATGACAAATGGTCACCTTTGAGTTGTGGATTTGTGTGCTGGGTAGCACAAGAGAGATTTGAAGTTCCAGACTTCTCAGCTCTTTAGCAGTTATGTGTAAGTCTATATTAAGAAGAATCTCAGCTTCCAGTTCATGGTGGTTTTTATAGCGCAGTTGAACCTTGGGGTGTCTCTGTGCAGCTGCAGGTGGTGGGTACTGCATCCTACATGGAATTAAATGTGTGTGCAATGGTGACTGTACATAATGACTTCTATAGTTCAAATGGAGCTCTCAGCCCAACTTTAAATAGCACTCTGGAATGGCTCCTTTTTCCCTATTGCTCTGTAGTTCCACCTTGATTGCTCTGCTTCAACTCATTACTCAGCTCTGTCACTGTGTTTCACTCTGGGATATGGTTTATACAAAAGAAGCTTTAATGTAAACTCAATTTGTGTTGCATTGCTAAAACGTTAATGACATTTTGCTTGGCAACAGTATAGACTCTGTGGTTTGCCCTTCCCCAGTGCACTATGTTCCAAATAAACTAAAGTCCATGGTAGGTGTAGCATGAAAAATCCCTGAGTAAATATTGGAACAAATGCTTTTGTAGTGCTTCCTAAGCCCTGACTGCATTTCTGATTCAAGGCCACTGCAGTGTCACCGGTATTTAGCTGAAAATGAGCTAAATTTGGGAGGGACAGGCAAAAGCACGGGTCAGAGCTCTAGAATGTCTTCTGTAGCTGCTGAGATGGGATTCTGAGATGTATCAGCTTTGAGATGCACCACAGAAGTGCTGCTGAAGCTGCTGGGTGGGTGGATGCACCCAGAGACTCATCAAGGGATGAAGGTGTGGCTCCCTGGACTCTGAGATGAGCTCTGAGTGCTTCTCTGCATCATCAGCCTGACATGGCCAAGGAAAATTCCCCTTGGGATCCTGGAGAGGGAGGGCACTGTCCTGCTCCTGCGGTGTTGGGAGCTGTGGTAGCACAAGTAGAGAGCACTTGATTTGGTTCTGCTGGGGACCTGGAAGAATCCCCTGGGTCCATCCATCCCCTTTGCTGTTCTCCCCAAGCTGTTCAAATGTGATGGTCCTCATGCAGTTTGGGGGTGTGTGTTCATAAACCCCAAATTCAGTGTTCCTGCCCACACTGCTGAGGTGCTGGCACCTGAAAATTCGGGCTCACAGGGAAAGTGCAGCTGCTCTGGCTGGGTTTTGCTCTGCACTTGGAATCAAGAAGCTGAAGTAGGATTTGGTAGGAATAAAGGGTCTAATTGTGTCCCTGGTTTTGTCCTGCAGAGTTGTAGAGGTTTTCACATGTGAATTGAACTTAGGGTATTGACCCAACACTGTGCTTGCACTTGGAGTAGTATAAAATGAGCAGAGGAAGAGGCTGCAGAGGGAACTTGGGTGTTATATTGGTGCCATCACACGGCCTGCAATGAGCTCAATGAATCAGGGAAAGCTTCATCTCTTAATGGACTGCACAGAATACAGAGAATAATTCCTCTAATAAATCTCTTTCAGTCTCTAATATCTAGGGAGATACATTATCCTGTTGTCCAAAAACCTTGAGAGATCAGTCTTATCTGAACTAGAACAGACATTTCATGGTGGCTCTGCTGCGATAGGATCAGGGACTGCGATCCTGTGCCACTGGAAAAGAGATGGAATAACTGGCTGCAGTGCTGCTGTTCCCAGTGTGAAGTCCCCTTTGGCACGGCAGGACAGACAGACTGGACAGCAGCAGGATGCAGGGAGCATCCTTTGGGGAGTGGGAAGGGTGCAGGAACTGCAGCACAGTGAACCAGCAGCGGAGACACCACCCTCTTACCTGGGACACAGCCTGGATCCTGTGGCAACTGGGGACCACCTTGGAGGTCCCTTGGCCACTGGCCTTGGATCACTCTTGCCCTCAGCAGTGTTTTTAACTCGTGCTGAGTGTGGGGAGCTGCTTGGGCATGGGTTGTTTCCTGGGTCAAGCTGTTTCTCCTGCAAATCTCCAAGCTAACCCCGTGTTGTGTTTGGCAGCCCGTGCTGGCGCTCCGTGTGCTGCTGTCCCGTTCTCCGTGTGCTGCTGTCCCGTGCTCCGTGTGCTGCTGTCCCGTTCTCCGTGTGCTGCTGTCCCGTTCTCCGTGTGCTGCTGTCCCGGTGTGCTGCTGTCCCGTTCTCCGTGTGCTGCTGTCCCGTGCTCCGTGTGCTGCTGTCCC
>VZTX01017152.1:22044-32060 GCA_013400915.1 Pardalotus punctatus
CCACGAAACCACTACACTCCAAGAGGGATGAATTGCTTGACATTGCTCTCTTTACACTCTTCTCACACAAGGACTTTACCTAAGAGCAGCGATAACTCCACTGCTGCTTTTTGCGTGATGGGTGCTCCTTAGCTCTGTCTCTTGACACAGTTGCAGGTTTTGAGGTGGGTTTAGCCTTGCCTGCAGAAACAACCATGTCCCCCTGCAGTCAGGAAGGGATCTGTCTGTCTTCTAAAGGGGCCTTGCTGTGCTGTGGGGGTGTTTGGTATCTCTGAGGTGCACACACGTGGCAGTGGATGTGTCACACCAGGGTCAGGTACTGCTGGGGAAGGGACTGAGCTGAGCAGTGAGCAGCACCCTGCATGCAGAGCCAGGCCTGCCTTGCTGCAGGTGTCTGTCAGGCACCTGCTGCAGTCAGGAGAGATCCTCTGGCAAGCAGGAGGACAGAGATGAAGGTAAACTGAAGTGTTTGGAGACCCCTGGATCTGTGGCAGTGATGTGCTGGAGTGCCTTGGCCATGCTGGGAGTTCTGGAGTAGCACAGGCAGTGCTGACAGCAGCTGACCTGCGGGGTTGCCTTTGCCGTGGGAGTGGGGACTCCCATTTGTTGAGCTGTGTGTGCCACTGCCGGCTCCAGCACCTCTGGAGATTCCCACTGGCTGCAGCAGGACAGGCCTGGATCGGCACTGGGAGGCTTCCAGCCCCACAGTGACCCCATGGAATGGTTAAGACCCTAAAAACCAGTGTTTTGTGAACAGGTAGGGTGTTTGGTACCCATCAAACCCGCTGCACAGTGTGCTGCCAGCTGTGTGCCCTGTGACTGCACTGCCTGGTGCTCGCTCTGTAATTCCCTGCTGGAACACAGCACAGCACAGTCCTTCCAGTGCAGGGTAAGAAGATGTTTCTACACTCTGCTCCCATCCCTGACAGCTCAGTGATTTGTTCAGGTGAGAAATTCCTTCCTAGAGATGAGGAGGGAGAGCTGTTCCCCACCACAGCCTCTGTCCCTGCTCCTGACTGTGACCAGGCTTTGCAGGGGATTGAGCTGCTCGTGGTCTTGTGTGACTTCTCATTAATCATGAGTTTGTGACTGCACACGTTCATTAACCTGTGCCTTCCCTGGAGCCAATGGGTACGGGAAGTGGGAAGTGAAATGCCTCAAGCCCTGTTGATGATGGGGTGGCTGAGGGTGATGGATGAGGGGGGAAGACGGAAGGGAGATGTCCCGGGTGGAACTGAGCAATCATCCTGTCCAGATGTGGAGCTCTTGCTCAGGCAGCGCCATCCTGGGAGTGAAGGAAGAGCCTGGTACTTCAAAAATCACGTGTGCTGAAACAAAAATGGCAAATCCTCCTGGCTCAGTTGGCTGTGCAGATTAGGACAGCGGTCATTCCACCTTTACAAGATTTTGCAGTGACAAAGTTCTTGCAGAAGTGGATTTTGTCCCTCTTTTGCCTCTAGTTGGGGCTGGACAAGAAGAACCAGTGGCTGGATCCTTCTGTATGCAGGATTTATTTCTATACATTCTTTATTTGAGCCATCTCTTTCTTTTCTAAGATATCTCACATTTTATTTTTAATACTGGACAAATACCAAAAATTCCTCAAGAGAGATCTGTGATTGCAGCTCAGTTCTGACAGTTGAGAATAGTCCAACCGACGTATTTGCCTCATCTGAAATGCCGCTATTTTGAGCTGTGCTTTTGTTTTTAGCCATCAGTGATAAGTTTGCATTTCCTGCGGATGATATTTTGGGTTGACGTGAGTTGTTAAAGCTCCACTGTGTAAAATGGTTATCTTCCTGTGTGACTTTGGGCTTGTCTTTTCTGGTTTGATACTCCATCCAAACCAGAAGCAGAATTAAATCTCCACATCCCAGCTGGTCATCACTAAATAATTTGTTTTACATCTTGCTGAAGCTTTTCATAAGTGATGCTGCAGGAAGGCTTGTTTCCTCTTTTTTTTTTTTATTTTTATTTTTAATTCTTTATTTTGGACTTAAGATAAAGTCAAACTGAACTTTGCAGGCACTTCTTTGGGAATCAGACATTTTCCAGCTATTATTTTGCAAACTATTAGAGCGGCAGATCATGAGGTGGGAACCCGGTTATGCAAACAAAGCCACGTCACTCTTGGCCAAAAATAGCTTCAGTACATGTGCAGCAAGGTGGAAACGAAGGCCTTTGGTGTACATAGAGCAAACAGGCAGGGCAGGAGGCAAGAGGGGAAGCTGCAGCTTTTTGTTTAGAGCCTCTCAAGAGATATTTAGAGCAAGTGTGTTTTCCAGAGACAAGCAGAGTGTTGCTGCTTGTAATTTCAGTGGGATAGGAGTTTTTCCCTTCCTTACAGATAAAGGGGACTGAGGTTTTGAGACATGGCACTCTGGTCTCAGGGGTGGTAGTAATTTTAACATCCAGCTCCCACACAGAGCTGAAGAAATACTGGAGAACAGTTAAAAATGTTCTCTTTCCTTCCTCTACTCAATCCCTCTCCAGCATGGGAAAAGCCTGGTCGTTTCTGTGTTCTCCTGGGATTCTGAGGGAGCTGTGAGGGCCGGCTTCACATCTCACACAGAGGTGCTGCCTGGGCCGGAGTCTTCATGTGCTTTCATTTCAGCCTCATCCAGCACTGCAGTGCCCTAAATAATTCCGAGATCACCCCAGCAGCTGTTTGCTGTGTACTCAGGGACTTGCTGCCTGGGAGTTTGCTGGATTTTTGCAGCAGGGCTGGGGTCTGGCTCCCTTTAATGTGCTGCAAGTTACTCTCCACCAGGCTTAAAATAATCTTGTTTCTTCCTCCTGTAACATCACTACCCTGAGCTCCCCTTGCAGTGATGTGTTTAATTGCAGTTTGTTATCGAGCTCTTAGGAGATTGTTTTGGATAGAGAGAGCAGATAAAGTAGGAACTCAGGTATGGAAAATGCAGCTGTAGGTGTGCATATGCAGCTTCCATTGGATTAAAGGCTCCTTTTTATGAAGACTTGCAATTTCTTATCTGACAATACTTTTCTGCGATGAGGCGGAAGGGGCCTATAAAGTCGAGCAGAGGCTTGATGCCTTCTGTAATGGGCAAAGTGATTCCCAGGCTCGTTCCCTATTCCTCACAGACAGTTTTGGTCTCAATTAGGAATCGTGTTCGAATTATCTCTGTATTCATCCAGAATTGCAAGTGCCTATCAGAACATCTTAATGGCTTCAAACGGGAATTCTCTGTTCCTGCTTCTCCTCTTTCCAAAGGCATATAGAAAGTTTTTCTCCTGCAGAAATGCCCAAACACGGGTTTTTATTGCTCAGGTCCCCTCTCCAAGTTTTGTTGCAGGTTTCAAGCATCAGGATGCTTTGCCCTGGAGTGTTTTCCACGCAGGATTCCCGTGCATGTCGCTGCTTAGGTTGTGCCAGTGGAGTGTTGCTGCATTCCAAAATAGCTGAACATCAGCATGCACAGCTACACAGAGAGGGGAGATTAGTGCTGATTTATTGGCTTGTCAATTAAAGAGGAGCACGAGGATTCTCACTGCATGGCTGAGATTAAGTGTTGTGGTGGCAGCGAAAGATCAGCTTTCTTAAACCTAACCGCTGGTTTCTATACATTTATGTTTAATTAAAGTATTTCTACATCCTGCACTCCTCAACATTAATTCTGAGATGTATTTTGAACCATTGCCAGGGGAATACATTGTTATGGCATCCTCTTTCCACATCTATTAGCAGGAAGGGGATAATTGAGGAAATCTCACACAGATTTAATTGGGGACTGAGGGCAGGAGCAGGGAGGGGGAGAAACAGGAGGCAGAAGTAGGTCAGAAGTTGGGTAACTCTGCTTTGACACGGAGCAGCAGAGCTGTGCTGGTGGAGGCACCGTGGGGCTGCTGAGGTTTGGGGGTGACCAGGGAACTGCTGGGGGTGCCAGGGGAGCTGCCTCCCATCTGGCTTCTATAACGTGCAGCAGGTCTGGGCACCTCTGCCAGGGTCACAGGGGTGCTGATCCCTCAGGGAATTGTGCAGGATGGGTAAGGAGTGGGGGCTGAGAGCACAACAGCCTGCTTCGGGGGCAGGATTTTGCAATTTTAAACTCTGATCAGGAAGGAAGACATTTTGCTCCAGTTTGCAGCTGCCTGTGCCCAGCTGGGGAGCAGGGTCCTGGCAGAGCTGAGCCCTGGGATATTCTGGAGAGCAGGGTCCTGGTGGGGCTGAGCTCTAGGATATTCTGGGGAGCAGGGTCCTGGTGGGGCTGAGCCCTGGGATATTCTGGAGAGCAGGGTCCTGGCAGGGCTGAACCCTGGGATATTTGGGGAGCAGGATCCTGGTGGGGCTGAGCCCTGGGATATTCTGGACAGCAGGATCCTGGCAGAGCTGAGCTCTGGGATATTCTGGAGAGCAGGATCCTGGCAGGGCTGAGCCCTGGGATATTTGGGGAGCAGGGTCCTGGCAGAGCTGAGCTCTGGGATATTCTGGAGAGCAGGATCCTGGCAGGGCTGAGCTCTGGGATATTCTGGAGAGCAGGGTCCTGGAAGGGCTGAGCCCTGGGATATTCTGGAGAGCAGGATCCTGGCAGGGCTGAGCTCTGGGATATTCTGGAGAGCAGGGTCCTGGCAGGGCTGAGCCCTGGGATATTTGGGGGAGCAGGGTCCTGGCAGGGCTCAGCATCCTCCGGGGGATGTGGAAGCGTGGCGTGGGAAGTGGCAGCAAAAGCAGCAGAGGGGGAAGCACCGCAGTGCTCGTGACTGGCAGAGTCTTTACCAGCTCATTTTTGGTGTTTGCTGTGGGCAGGACTGGGTTAGAGGCCCCACTCAGCCACGACACCAACAGAAGATAATCACAGCAAATGGGGCTACTTTTTAATATGATTTTGCTGACTCACTGGGTGATAGAGGAAAACTCGCAGCTTTTGCTGTACTTTGGCATTCCCAGCCCTAGCAGGGGCAGCACGGCATGGCCCCTGCACATGCCAGTTTTTCACATTGGGTACAGGATGTTTAATTTGGTTTGTGCTGTTGGGATCGTGGTGCTTGAGGCAGTCGTGTCCCTTGGGAATTTTTTGTGGCTTGAGGGAAGCACACCACTGCTGGGGAGGTGTGCAGGATGAACTCTGGCCCTGCTGGCTGGGATCACGGTGCCCAGGGATGCTCAGGGATAAGGAGCAAGAGGAAGCTGCTGCAGGATGGTTTGGGAGCAGAGGATGAGCACTGAAGTGGTGCAGCCACAACCAGGAGCAGAACTGGCCTTGGGAAGAGGCAGCTGAGAAAGGGATTTTATCCATGTGTCACCGTGTGCAGGGAGGGTTCTGAGCAGGGCCTGGGCTCTGCTCCGGGGATCCCAGCAATGGCACCAGAGGAATGGGCAGGAACTGATCCCAGGAAGTTCCACCGAGGAAAAGTTGTTCGCTGTGTGGGTGGTCAAGCACTGATTGCCCAGAGAGGGTGTGGAGTCTCCCTCAATGGAGATTTTCCAGAACTGTCCGAATCCAGTGCTCTGGGATGGCCCTGCTTGAGCAGAGAGGTGGGACCAGATGTCCCACTGTGACCCCTTCCATCCTGACCCACTCAGGGATCCCATGAACAGGCTGCACTTTGCCCATTGTCCCCATGAGTGCAGCCAGGCTAATTCCATGCCTGGTGCCTTCTGCAGCACCAGCCCTGTGCTGGGAGTGAGCCCTGTGTGTTCTGCTCCAGGCTGGAAGCAAAGCAGCCCGTGGAGAGCTGTCCATGCTTTGTGTCTGGTTGGACAAAGCTCATGGCACCAGCTGGGGCTGCTCTTCTGAGCTTGTGCAAACAGCAAGAAGCAGCATTTGCCCTGAAGAGCCCATACTGCAAACAGAGACACTTTCTAACAGACAAAACACAAGAGAAAAAAAAGGCTTTAATTACAAATCTTGCTGTTGAATATTTTTACTGGTTTTCCTGAGAGCCTGTTCCACCAGCATTGCCAACCTGAAGCATCAACAAATACAGTTCTGGCTTAGAAATTGGTGTAATTAGGAAATGCAAACACACTGAAAGGGGCAAGGGCTATTTGCCTCTGTATTTTGAGCCTTGAGGGATGCTCTTCTCAAGCTTTTACATCCAGTCACGCAGAGCAGAAATTTTTTCAGCTTGTATTAAGAAAAAAAAAAGAAAAATGATTCTCACAATAGCAGCACATCACAGACTGTTTCTCAGGCTGTACTGTGGGGCAAACCCCTTGTGCCACTCAGGGCTGTGGCTGCCATACCTTCCTGCCAAGGTTTTGGGTTTCTTCCCTCATTCCTGCTTTCTAGGATTCTCCCCCCACTGCACTGAGGGTGCTGCTGGATGGGTAACCTGTGCATTTTCTATGGGATGAGTCTTCCTCCAGCTACCAGTTGTAAAACCCACTGGGGCCGTGAATGCACCGGCTTGTGCTGGAACAGAATGTACAAAATATCCAGTCCTCAAGGACTTGGCTTTGTGTACTCCAGTGGCTGATGTCAGAGGATGGAAAAGGTCTTGTTTTCTCCGGAAATCTTTATTCTTAATGTGCATTCGAGACAGAGAAGCAAAAAAGTGTGTTCTTCTAAACCTAAGTTAAGAAGCTTGTTCAATTTTTAAACAGTTACATAAAGCCATCAAAGTCTGACAGGAGAGAGATGCAAGTTGGTGCAAAAGAAAATGGGAAAAAGAAGCTGAAATGGAGTGTTAAACTAATTCCCCCAGGCTTATACCTAAAACAGCCTTAACTCATCGATGAACCTGCTCCTGTGCTTTCATTTTTTTCCCTTCCTTTCTTATTTTTTCTTCTTTCTTGCCAAAGGTGCTCTTCAAGTTGCTGAACCCCGGCTAAGTGTGAATGCTTCTCGAGCCAGCACTCTGCCGCTTTTACCCAGCCAGCTCTGGGTCCAGATAAACATTTCTGTGCTTCTCTTGGAGAAACAAACCTGTGGACGTGAGCAGTGGGAATGGGGCCTGTCTGAAGCACAGGCAGGGATCCTGGACTCCTGCAGCCACGCCTCTGTGAGGTTCCCTGGTTTTTACTGCTCAGTGAGCATTTGGGGTACTCAGCAGCACCACGACTCAAGCCTTGGTGGGGAGCAAGTGCTGCTTTGGCCCACGGCTCAAAGCCAGCTGAGCCTTCCCCACATCTGCCCGTTCCTGGTGGAGTGACAGAGGAATTTGGAGGGTTAGCATGGCGAGCTTGGTGGAAGATCACACTGAGAGCTGGTGAGGGGGAGTTTGGGCTCCATCCATGGCAGTCCCATTGTCCTTTCCCAAGGCAGTCTGTGGGGTCAGCATTCCAGTCCCACTGAATGAGTCCATCCATCCAAACTGCCTGGGAAAGAGCACAAGAAACAGCAATCTCATGAAGTTTTGATGCTGTTCCTGCCCTGTTCCTGGTTTGGGTTGGAAGGGAGCCAAATCCCTTTGGCTCTGTGCCGTCCATGGAGCTACTCTGGGCATTCCAAGGGGCTCTGAGCACAGCAGCCTCCCCTGGCACACTGGGAGATGCTGGAGGAGCTCAGGTCCTGCCTTGGCTGGGCTGCTGGCTCCAACAGGATGGGAATTAAATTGGGAGCTCAGAGTCAGGGATTCACGTGCTGTCTTTGAGGGTTCTGAAGCGCAGGCATGGACATCAAACCCAGGTTTGACCTCACATCTGCCATTCGTGTTTTCTTGGCCGGTGATTTGACTTGAGGTTCCTCTCTGAGCTCAGAGGATGGAAGGGCTCTTTGCCTGCAGTCTTTGGATGCAGTTTCCTCATCTTTAAAGTTGTCTGAGCTTCAGTTTTGTTGCTGGCTCTGATCGTGTTTGGCACTGCCTTTACCAGAGAGGGATGGATTGGCACAAGTGGATTCTGAGCAACTCCCCAGCACCCCTTGACCATTTTCCTCCAGGTACTTCCATAGAATCCCAGAATGATTTGGGTTGGAAGGACCCTTAAAGCTCATCCAGTGCCACCCCTGCTGTGGCAGGGACACCTCCCACTGTCCCAGGCTGCTCCAAGCCCTGTCCAGCCTGGCCTTGGGCACTGCCAGGGATCCAGGGGCAGCCACAGCTGCTCTGGGCACCCTGGGCCAGGGCCTGCCCACCCTCACAGGGCAGAATTTCTTCACTTTTCATTAAACAATAGATATTCATGAAAGGCTATAGGATCACATCTCTCTGGATAATGTATGGAGGTGGTGCAGCTCTTTGAGTAATATTAATCTATTTATATCTACTACCTTGATCCTAGAAATCCATTATATCTGGTCCTGTCTAGACATGATCAAGGACATACTTTCAACTCCCATTATTTTTCGATAGCATTAATATTCAAGCATGTCTTTGTCTTAAAAAATGTGTTCCGAAAGCTGTGGTTATTGAGGAAATTCACGGAGAATAAGAAGAAGTCCTGTGACAGAAAGGATGTCACCTCACAGAAGTATCCACAGAGGGTGGCTGGCATGCCTGCTCTCACAGAGCTTTTCACCCCAGTGACTCTGAGCTGTCGTTCTGTGAGGCTCAAGAGGCAAATGAAACTCAGCAAAGCCTGATGATTTCCTCCAGGTCATGGAGGAAATGCATTTGGGGAAATGAATTACCTGCTCTCCACTCCTGCCCTCTCTGGAGGTTATGAGCCTTTTTATTCAGGCGTTGGCATTTCTGAGGTCACATTCAATCTGGAGAACCTGGCTTTGGTTAACCCCAGCCATTCACCTCCTGCACACCTGCTGAAAAGGAGATGTTCAGCTGAAAATAGCTCCCACACTTGAGTGTAATTGTGCCATTGAATCTTCAGGCAGCCTCAGTTCAGTGGTGCTTGGTGGGAACTGGGAGTTCTGGTTTGCCCCTCTTGGGAGAGGGGAGCAGAGGTGGGAGCCAGGAATCTCAGAGTGAATTTTCCTTGCAGGAAGAAGGTTTTTCAGGAATGGATCCATCTCCTTTCTCACACACAACAAGGCTTTGTTCTGTGAGAAGGATTGCTAGAGAAGACAGCCGGGAGAAAAAATGCTCAAAATTCAAGGTTTGCATAAGTCTGCCCTTTAAAAAACGAGCGGCTTTGGAGACTCCCAAGTGCTCTCTGTAATTTGCAGCGTTTCCTTCCTGTGTTTGAGCAGGGCCTGCACCTCCTCCGAGCTCTCCTCAAGCTGCAGGACATCAGTGTTTACTTTAGGGTCCCTGACTCGGTGGCACTATCTGTGGCTCCAGCCTGAAGGTCTGATCAAAAAGAAATCTGTTTTCAGCACGTTCAGAGCACAAAAGCTGCTGTGCGTTTCGTCCTTCCGAAGAGCCACCCCTGTGTCTGCATGGCAGTGTCCCAAAGGCACTGCCTGGGCTGGGAGGACTGGGCTAAAGGTCTCAGGGATGAAAAACAAGCTGTGGGAAGGTTTTTCTTCTGCCTTTGCGTCACAGGTTGGGAAAACTTCCCTCCTCTCATGGCCAGGTCACTGTGTTGTGGTAGAGCTGTCACCTTGCATTGGTGAGGGAGCTGCAGATCAGGGATAAGTAAAGTGCTTTTCACTGGGGGATCTGGGGGATTCTTTGGCATGACAGACAGTATAGAAATACAAGTAATTGTCATTAGGAAAACTCAGAATATTTCTGCTCACACAGCCTCAGGTGAAGGACTCGGTCACAAGGGAGCCAGTTTCGGCATAATTAAATCCACTGGTGTTCCCTGGCACAGAAAACAGGAATTCTTGATCTGTTCAGTGGGGGTACAGTCACTGCTCAATCAAAAATCGTGGGATCATAGAGTGGTTTGGGGTGGAAGGGACGTTAAAGCCCATCCAGTCCCACCCCGAGCCATGGGCAGGGACACCCTCCACCAGACCAGGTTGCTCCAAGCCCTGTCTTACCTGCCTGGAACAGGGATGGGGCAACCCCACCTCTGCCAACCTGTGCCAGTATCTCAGCAGCCTCACAGGGAAGGATTTCTTCTCAGTATCTCACCTAACCCTGCATCCCTTCATCTTAAGGCTGTTTCCCCAAAAAGAAGAGTTTGCAGTCCTGTGCCCAGTGTTGGTGTGAAAGGGTGGTGTGGGAGCTGCGGATGCTTTAGCTGGGCGTGGCTGTGGGGCCGG
>VZTX01017153.1:232-17632 GCA_013400915.1 Pardalotus punctatus
GGTAGGAAAGGAGGGGAACGGAGGGAGCGGGAGGGTCGAGGGGGATCGGAGGGCCCGGGGGTACCCGCGGCGCCGGCCGTGACCGCTGTCCCCGCCGTCTTCCCGCAGGTTCCGGATGACCCGCGGAGGCTGCGGGAGCTGCTGGAGCTCCGGCAGCGGCACCTGCGGGCCCGCATCAGCGCCTGCGAGGAGCTGACGGCGGCGATGGCCGCGCTGCGGGCGGCGCTGAGCCCCGGCCCGGCGCCGAGCGGTGCAGGGCCCTGAGGAACCCCAGGAGCAACGGCGAGACCGAGGATCGGCCTCGCGGAGGGGACCGAGGTGTGCGTTCGGTTTGGGGCTCCGGTAACGGCCAGTCAGTGCCGGGGGACCACAGGGACCGGTAACGGTGGCACCGCCGGGCTCCCCCGCCGTGGCCTTGGACCTCGCTCGGTCTCGCTGCGCCACGAATTAAATATACACTTAAAAACAAAGCGAGACGAGCTTGGTCTCTATATCCATCCCCCTCCCGCCCCCCGCGTCTGCTCCAGAGAAGGAGGCACAGCTGGCCGCAGCACCTGTGTTTTCCGAAGGCTGGTTCTTACCCGGCTGCCCTAGGATCAAGACCAGCCCGAGCCGACGCTGGAGGGGCTGCAGAAACACCAACCTGTGCTTGTTCTGCGGCCTCTGCTCAACCCCTGCCGAGAGCCAGTCCGGGAGTCAGAGGCACGACCTGAGCAGGAACCAGCTACGGCATGAGCTTGGAGGTCTGGGGTGGGAGATACCCCAGTTCTGGGTTTCAACTCTCACCCACACCCCACGGCAGCAGAGGGAGAAGTTGGGCCAGTGCTGGGAGAGGAAGGAGGGTGAAAAGGCAAACGCTGCCTTTCAAGGTTGGAATCCCTCTTCCTAGGGGGACAGGGAAGGATGCTCACACTCTTCTCCCACAGAATACTCTTAGGAAAAACTATTATAACACAATGTTTAAATAAGCATTTAATTAGGATTCCATTTAGTATTAATATTGCTTTCAATTCCAAAAAGATTAATTTCCACTTCTTTGCAGATATTTCAAAGTACAATATTAACTTCATACAAAATGAGCAATTAAGCAAACACCATTATTTCACATTCTTCAAAAAATACAAATTCATATTTACTCTTTTGGGTTTTGGAGATGCTCTTCCTTTGGAAGTACTGTACCTGTAACTAACATCTTCACATTGCTCAATGTAAGCACATTGGTTCCCATGTTTCAGAGTTAAATAAATTCCTTTATTACCATACACACATTCTTGAGAAACTGGGGTTTAGTTCAGCTATCTCCAAGGCCCTAGGCAGTGCAGCCCCCCAGCCTCAAAAGCTCTGCTGGAGCTGCCCCCAGTGTGGAGCCAGGCTGGGGTTTGCCAGCCCTTGGCTGGGTGAGGCAGAACAGAGCAAGGTCAGCCCAAGCAGCAGGAGGACAAGAGTCACAAACCAGGAACATCAGCAACTGCAACTACAGCACTGCAAACACATCCTCGAGTCTGCTGGAAAAGGTCATGTGAAAAAAAAATCTTTTTTTAAGAAAAAGTAGAAACTGCATTTATTTGAGAAAATGTCTGCTGCATAATGAACCAAATTTTGGCCAGCTTGCACACCACTGCAGCATGGTGTGGAGTTTCACCTAGTTCCAAGAACACACACACTCAGGCTATGTACACTACTACATAAATATCCAGTTTAATTTGCATTTCTCAGTGCAGACACAGAATCCAACTTCTAGAACATGTGACAGATACCAAGACAAGACACAAAAAAGTTAAAAGTTCAGCCCTGTTCATGAGTAGTGACTACAGGTAACATTTATAAAAACTTGACATTGCTTCCAAAATACGTTACGGAAAAAATAGTATACAATTAAAAACTCTGCAGTCAGAAATTCATAGGGTTTATTAAAGACATGCTCTTCTTTTTTGCCTTACAGTCCACACTGACTCCAACAGTTATGCCCAGCTAGCTCAGATAACACCTGCTGAGGACTTTTCACCCACAGATCTCAATTCATTTCACAGAGACTACACCCCATCCTCGTTCCAAGGGGAGGATCTGAAGCATGGGGAGGTTCTGTGCCTTGCCAGCTGTCTCCTGGCCAGCAGGGGAGGTGAGAACGTGACACCAGATCTTGTCTGCTCTGCCCCACTGACCCAGCTGCCTGAGCTAAGGAACCAGCTCAGGAACAGCTGCTCATCTCCAATCACCTCCAAGGACAACTACCCTCAGCTCAGCTCCCCCTGCAGCTCTGCACCAGTGGGCCAGCTGCCTCCAGCTCTGAACCCTGTTGATCTTGGAGTGGGAGTGCTGTGAACAGTTCACAGGATTGATGCAGATCAAGGACAACGTTGTGGATGGCTGCAGGGCCACCCCCAAGAAATAAGGCAGTAACAGGACATCAGAAACCATCTTGAAGACAAATTTCAAAGGTGCAACATGCCTGTTTGAGAGCAGCTTGTCACTTGTGTTCCCACAATCGGTAACAGAACAAGGACAGCGGAAGAAGGACACATATGAAGGGACACAGCACATCTAACAGGAGTGACAAGCAGCCCCCAGAAAGCATGAAAGAAAAGGCTGCTGAAGCACAGTGCTCTCAGACGGTTATTTGCATAGATTGGACGTTTGCTAACAATGCATAATTTGTCTGGGGCACGGGGGAAGGGCAGCACAGCACCCACCACACCTGTTCTGTCAGACAGACACACACAGACCACATGGGACAAGGATCTTTAGCTACAGGTATTGCACCAAGTTAAGCGCTCATCTTTGCACACCCCTGTTAACTTTTACTCAGAGCAAAAATAAACTTCGTGAAAGTATATACAAAAGAAATTGCAGCAATTGGGTTAAAGATAAAATAATCTAAAGTGCATTTTAGATACCAGTATGAGGTTCTGCGAACTTGTCTTCCTGGGCACACTCAGCACTACACAAGTGTCCAACTCATACTTTGTTCCACGTAATTCAGTACCAGCATTCAATCAGTGCTGATTTTCCATCCCCCCCCCCACCTACAAGCACAAAAAGCAGTATCTCCAGCCTTCAGCTACACACCAGGTTTGCTCACTTGGGTCCTTGCTTGGTGATCAGAGCTGCCAAAGTCAGTAACTTGACCCCCTCTACATGTTTGAGCTTCTACACCCATCTAGAAACTATAAGTGCCCAAGTAAACCCCCACTAGCACAAAACAGCTGACCTAGAGCGGTGCAGTTTTGCCCTCTGACTGACAACTAAAGGGTTTCATGCAAACTTTATAGAGGCAAGCACACTGTTCCCAGAGGCTCCAGCACATTAACAGGATGTGCCCTTTTCTGGCAATCCAACATCTCACCAGATCTGTAAGGGCAGAAACTCTCCCTTTCATTAACCATGTAATAGTGAATATGCTAAATGCTAGGGCAGCAAGAAGAGGACAGGAAAATTCTCTGGCCTTGCAGAATCTCAGGGCTTTGCTGCAGCTGCTCTTGGATCTCCTCCCATCCCAGCATGGCACAGACTGCCCTGGAGCACAACATCTGATCACACAGCACTGGGGATGATGCAAATGTTAAAACATCTCACACACAGAGCACAAACACTCTGGAAAGCAGACGGATGATAAATAACAAAAGCACACACCTGTAAAATGCAGCGGATGCACAGCCTGTGTGCTCACAGAATCACACACTCCTGCCTCAGTACAAACTCTAACCAGTTCCACCTGAATTTCAGCCTACCTGATGCACGTACAAGAGGGCAAATGGTAAATCCAATGCACCAAAGAATCAGCAGGACATAGTGCTTTTCCTGGAACACACCAAAAAAACCCAGCAGCTGTGAAGAGAAAGAGCAGAGATTGACCCTGGACACTGCTGCCCATCACCACAGCTCCACATTGAGCTTCCCAGTTGAGAGACTTTGGTAATTTCTTCTACTCATTTCAGTCACAAAAGAGTTTCTGAAGATGGTCTCTGGTCCAACCAGAAACGTGTTTTAGGTTGACCAAGTCATAAGTAGCAAAAGTAAAAAAGCCTCCCTGAAGGCTGTGAAGGCTCAGAAGAGGTTACTAAATAGCCCAGCTGTCACAGTGCAGGCCACATCTGGGACTCTGCCAAAGAAGAGGCCTGAGGCCACTTGAGAGGCGCCAGAGGGACACCCACACAGCTCCAGGCAGCACTCACTCCCCTCCCAAGTGGAGCTCTATGCAGAATAGCTGGCAGGAGACTCTTCTCTGCAAGGACAGTCCCAACCATGCAGGCTTGGGACTATTTTTATTTTTTTTTGTGTTCAATGCAGTTCTTGCTGCCATGTAACCCAACTGCAGCAAAAAATGAAGCTGCAGGAGAAAAGCAAAGGGACCACCACCTCACTGCCCTCCAGGGAGTGCCATTAGAGGAACAAAACAAGAAATGCTTTGTTAACCTGTTTTGTGGATGCCAAACCTGTTGCTGCAGGACTTGCAGCCTTGCTGCAACAGCCCTGCCACATACCCAGAGGAAACACCACCAGCATGTGTGTTGCCCTCGAGTTCATCCCTGCAACTGCCAACACGGAGCTCTCTGCCCTGGCACAGACATACGGCACGTCCCAGGCATAGAGCGTTCCTGGCACAACCATTTGCCCTCACGGGACACCATTTTTCCCTTCCGCACTTGACTGCAAGCAAGCTGTCCAAGAGGGGAAGGCCAGTTCCCTTCAGCCCCTTTCCACCCATGCCTGGGCAGTGCATTCTCATGGGAATAGCACGAGAGGTCACTGAAGCCACTGGCTGTGTTGGTCAGGGTACACTGTGCATGTCACAGGCGAGTTCAACACCTGCTGATCATCCGGCAGTACTCACAGGGTTCTCCCCTCCCTGGAGGTACAGACAGCAGCTCTGATCAAGCACAAAGAGTGAAAGATCTCTATCCACTACAGTTTGCATTCCTTAACTGAGTGCAGGGACACTCCCCACTAATTGGCTTACAGTCACTATCTTTGTATCTCACTAATGACACCACTGTAAACTGAATAAAGACTATTTAATTATTCTTTCCTTTAACACAAGAAAACTGACAGCCAAAGCCAGAAAGATGGATAAAAACTATAAAATTACATCTTTTAAAATAATGCAGCATAAATAAACCATTTAGAATGAGACTGCATTTATTGCAACATTACAGGCTTTTTGGTGGAAGGGGGGTTTGGATTTGATTTACCCTGAGTAGGTTAGAATATAGAGTCTGAGTCTGATATGAAAAACTACTCTGTTGCGTAACATCTTTTAGTCAAGAAATAGCCCCGTGCACAAAAAGATGGCATTGCAGTAGGCTGGAGGCAGAGTCAGGCAGAAATTATATAGCTCACTGGAAAAAAAAAAAAGCATTTATAGACAACTGAAGGACAGACTCACTGAATTCAAACTGAATTTATGTTGAATCTTTCTGAAAATTTTCTTAAGAGCTGTTCTTCACAAAATATGAGAGTAACCAGCAAAGGCACCGTGCTCCTGATTCAACAGTCCCAAGGTTAGGATGATGACTTGTTGCTGAACAGAGCCTAAGAAATCAAAAGAGCAGCAGGCACCAGCCTGACCACACCAGGGACTCACTGCACCCTTTGGAGAGGCCAAGAAAACAGAGTCTGGAGCCAGAGCCAACAGCGGCTCCGACTGTGCTTCCATGTTGTGACACAGTGTCTGCAACACACTTGAGTCCTAGTGGAATTAAATAAACAGATCTAGCAGGGGCACAAAAGACTTGTGCTCTGCTGAAATAAACTCTCCCAAAGCTCCTGCAGGCTTTAGTAAGAGCATTAGTACACAGCAAAACTAGGCACCAGCTCCTCATCAGGTATGTGACAATCGCATTCCAATCACACCGCAGATAAATCCTGTCCCACAGCAATGCCATTTCCTCCCCCAGAAGCCTCCTTTCCTGGGCTCCCCTTTAGTGCATGGTTAGTACAGACATGAGAGACAGGAGAAAATCAGAAACCCAAGAAGTTGTAACAAAGACCACTTGCTGCCAGTACCTTAATCCCAAACATAAGTGATGTGCAATTAGAGACAAAGTAACCCCCCTTTTCCTTTTTAAAATCTTTTTGCACACGAGTAACCTTAACTTCTGTGTTCACATATTACAAGCAAAAGTGACAGACAGTGCAGCCAAAACAGTTCATATATAACTTAGCTATTTCTCCTTTTTTTTTACCTTTTCTTTTTTTAGATAGAATCTCAAAGGTGGATGTACCTGGGACGTGACTAAGATGACATCTGTGAAGCAGAAATAAGCCACAAAACTTCCAAAGAGGAAGGAATAAGAATCGATCCTTCAGTTTCTGCTTCTAAGGAGAAGGGTTTTACCCTCCAGGTGCAAAGGAAAATCTGGAACATCTTCACTTAGGTAAACTGCTATTCAAACCAATTTCTTCCTCACCCTGCAGTAGTGCTTCGATTGGAATTATATTAGACGGGGTTTCAGGGCTTTGGAGGGACAGGAAGTCCGATACATCCATGGCACTTAATGTTTCAGTCTGAGAGTCTGAAGGGTTAACTATCTGACTGCTCTGCCCACAAGAAGAAGGAGCAGAGGAAGAAGGAAAGGTTCGAGGCTGCAGCTGGGGAGCTGGCTGCTCCAAAGCCTTTGAATCAGGTGAGGAACATTCCTTCTTAATGGTGGTGGTGGCTTTGTCCTTGGCAGAGTCTCGGCAGGCACACTGGCACTGGCAGGCCTCCTCCTGCTTTATAATAATGACAGGAACGCTGAGACCAATCTGCTGAACAGGGTTTCCTGAAGGTGAAACAAAGACAAAACACAATGGAACTACATAATTTCACAGCAAGGAGTGACAAATCAGCTTTGTTAAATTAGTTCAGTGTCATGCTTACCTGTGTTACCAGCTACTGGTAATGCAGTGGTAAAAAACACCTTTTCTACTACTTTTGGAACTTGCGGCTTTAAAGAAAAAAACAAACAAGAAAAATATGGTGAATTGACTCCAATCAAATTTCTATTGTTCAAATTCTAAACAGATATATATATACATATATATATATATACACCAAAGAGACACACAGGAAAACTGGGCTCAAGGTATTGTTTCAGTGGTCCTAAAGATTGGGCATAACATCCCTGCATTATTTGCTGGCTAACTCAAATTTGTGGATTTTGACAATGCAATGACTGAATTCTTAAACACTGCCATGTGCTCTCACTGCCTGTACCTGCAGCCACTCACTCATGTCCACCTGCAGCTGAGAGCCTAAAGTGGCACCAATGTTGTCAAAGAGAAAACTCCTGAAGTCTCAACTATCCAGATTTACTAGAACACCACAAACATTCTCTTTTCAGAAACACTCTTTTCATTATCAGTCTAAATTAGGCAGAGATTACAAAATGCCTAAAACACAGCCTTTACAGAGTCTTTTGTGATTTGATGCATTAAAAGACTAAACCCCATGTATATCCTTAGGCATAGTGGTGCCCTGTCCTGAATAAACACACTGATACCTGCTGGCAGAAGTCCAGCACTGAGGGAAAAAAAAAAGTACGATTTTTCTGCACCCTGGGTTTCTCTGTGCTCTATTTATTTCCCTGTCTATTCCAGGGTCTGCATTGGAGACATGTGTATACACATTAACATGACAAACACTATACCACAGTTGCATCCTGGGGTTTATCTTACAGGTTTGACCCCCTCCCTTTCCAAAAGCAAGGGCTCTAGGAGGCATAGTTCAAGCTGTTCCATAGCCATGCTGGATGTACTGACCATTTGTTCTTGGCTTTGAGGGGAACCAGTGGCACCATTTAAGATCCATTGTAAGTTCTGCTCTCCCATGACAATGCTGGACTGCAGAATGGCGGTGCTTGGAGAAGGAGTAATGGTTATCGTGGGGTTACTAGTCAAAACAGGGTTTGCACCAACAGGCACAGTCTGAACTACAGCTGGCAGGGGCTCAGCGGCACTCGGGGCTGTCGGGGCAGGAGCCCCAGCAACCACTGACAGACCCTGTACAATGGGCTGCGGCGGCGGCGGCTGGGTGTGCTGCAGGAAGTCTTGGTGACTGGCTGCAAACTGTGTGCTGTGAGGAACAGGCACTTCTGGGGATTGTAAAACAGTTGCAGGATTCCCAAACGCAGCTGGCTGTGAGCTGGGTGCTATGGAGGAGGGAGCAGCAGGTGCTGCCGAGGCTTGCAGCGCTGCCTGTGCGGGCTCGGGCAGGCCAAGCTGCAGGACCAGGGGGAGGGACAACGACGCTGCATCTCCTGCTGGGGGCGGGACTGCAGCTACCGAGTCCGCATCGCCGTTAAAGCCTTCAATCAAGGCAGCTGCTGAAAAAGAAACAGAAAAAATATAAATACATCAGTTCTCATTAGGTCTGAATAAACTGGTTTTTCAACAAACTTATCAGCTAGCTGATGGATTTTTGCCAAGTAAAGCATTACCACATTCCTAACTTCAGACTAGTGCTCAAAAACAAACCTAGACAGTGAAATCTAGAAGTAGCTGCAAATTCAGGAAGTTGGTAACACTGGGCTCTACATTGAGCCTGATCAGCTTCATCAGCTCCCTCTAATAAGCCTTTTATCAGCCCAGTTGTGCAGCAATGTCAAGTGAGAACCTTGAAAACAGGATGGCGCGGACTGCTTGAGAGCTCCAATGCCAGTACTGCAGGACAGTACATCTGGGTCACCTCCCCTGTCACTGAGGGTCACATGGTCTGTGCACACCATGCATTCCAACACCAATGAATTTAAACACTGAAGTTAAAGTTCTTTTTGCTTCTTAGAGTTACACTGGGCATTAAGCGTCAGTCTGAAATGTTGAATTCAGTACACACATGTAGGGCTGTCAAAAAGTTCTCTTTAATAGCAGTGCAGATACAACTGGTACCTGTCTGCTGAGAGTCATCCTGATTTGCAGTGTGGTCTGGGCTCTGAAACATCGACTCAAAGATGCTTGCTGGTGAGATTGTGCTGAGGTCCTGTCCATGCGTCTGCCAAATAGAAAACAAAGAGGAAGACATCAGACAATGTTGTATCTCAGGTCTCCACAAACTGCACCAAACCCAGTCAAGCAGCACGTGCATGTCAGAAACACTTCTCCAATGAACCAGCCACCATCAGGAATGACAACATATATTACTTCCATGCTGTAAATTTACGCTTAGTTTTTATTACCCATAATCAAATTTACCAATATAATGAGCAAATCCTTACAGAAATAAGTAACTTCTTCATAAGTAAAATATATTCTTCTGCATCCACACTTTGTTTAACTCTTATTTCTTGCTGTACTCCATCAGAAACAAAAACAGACATTAATTGGCTGCTTGTGAAACCTTTTCTGGAGCAGGAAAAACATAGTTCCATTTAGACTGTATCCTGGACTATGCAATTCTAATCCCCCACACTGCGCGAGGAGCAGAATATCTACAAGAGCTGCACCCTGCTCCCACACCACAGCACAATGAACAACACAGTCTCCTCAGCATCTAATTTTCCTCTATGCAAAATTTAAACTCAGTCAACACTTCTCAAGAAGCAAGAACACTGCTATGGTAAAATCAGATGCAGAGCCTTCAACAGCAGGTTGAACTAAGCACTGCACATTTTAGAGGACAAAAATCAAAACTCAGATGAGGATGAGGCAATTCCAGGACAATAACTCACCGGATTAGAGTTTTCCCGCAATTCTGAATCTGTTGATATGAGGCTTAAATCACTCAGACAAAGTGAGTGACTTGTATCCTGTAAAAAAGAAAAACAATTTGAATTATATATTAAAAGAATAATGTCAGGAATGTTTTAAACTACTTTTTAGAGTCCATACAACTCTGCTTATATGGGACCCAGGTTCCAGTTCTAAAATCAAAGGAGCAAGATTTTTAAGTACAGGATTTTTAGTAGCTATCAAGGATTCTTAAAATCTCTGTCAAAGCACTTAAAAAAAGTCATGTAACACAGATTTTTAAATTAGCACAGGAACAAATCAACTTAGAGAAAATAAAAAAATTAAACCTTCACAGTTAGTATTTTTAGTTAGTATCTATTTTACTTCACACGTTTATCCCACAGTGTTGATTCCAACTGAAGCACACACAGGGAAACCAGCTTGATGGATACAACTGCCCACATGTACACATGGCAAAGTGAGCACTTAGAACTCCCTTTGAAAATCCCAGTCTTAAATGTTACACCTTAAGAACAAGCTGCACATGAAATTATTTTTTCCCAAGGTATGGTTTATGTCCACCTACGATAGAAGCCTTAGGCAGAAGTGCTACTAACCTCAGACACATTGTTATTAGGAAGTGCATTATAGGTATGTCCCTTCTCATGACCTTTCATGTGACTCTTGAGACTGTACTGGGTACTGAAAGTCTTCTCACAACCATTGCTGGGGCAGAAGAATGGTTTCTCCCCTATAGGCAGCACAAAACACATTTAACAGACTTATAAACATCCTATCAGACACACACTTTTAAAGCACCTAGGAGAGCACTATTTCATACAAGTAAGACATTTAATGCCCCTTCATGCATTCGGTATTCCTGGGAGTCCTGCAGGTGAATACTTCCATTTCACCATGGAAACTGACACACAACACAATATTTAATTGTTGTGCGTCATTACTGATACATTTCTGAAACATGTTCATTGAATTCAAGACCTGTCAAGCATAAATATAGGCCTTTTAATTGGCCAGGACACAGGTGCAGGAGTTTGCACTCGGCCTTTTTAAACTCCTGAGATTCACATGGGCACACTCCTCCAGCCTGCAAAGGTCTCTCTGGATGCCATTCCCTCCCCCACACGTGTCACCTGAGCCACGGTGTCACCCCCATATTATATGCAACCATAAATTCGTATTAGCATTCTGAGAGTTAATATAAACTGAATAAGCTCAATTAAAGAAAATAAAAACCCACGGAACTTACCAGTATGTGTTCTAACATGTGTTTTAAGGTGGTGGCTTGCAGCAAAAGCCTTCCCACAGCCATCATGCTCACACCTGAATGAGGCATCACAGGAGAGTCAGCAACAGTCCCCTTCAATGCATTAGCTACAACCTTAGATCAAGCTTTGCAATAGTCCCAGGACTCTAAAAAGCAGGCCCAAAGCCAAGCTGTATTAGCAACCAGGTACCTCCCAGCAGCTGCTGTGCATGCTACACAGATCATAGCAGGGTTCTGAGTAGGACTTTAAAAGCCAAGCATGAAGGCAGTATTTGGGGGGCCTCCTTCATGGAATACACATTGCATCCCAGCAGAAATGTGTTTTAAAAGATACTCATCATGGCACAGGTTTATAATTAAGAAAATACCTCGACTATTCTTGTCTTTTAGGACAATCACTGCACCCACTGTCAGAGGCAGGTGTGGGAGCTTGAGAAAAACATGCTCTAATGCCAGCCAGTCACCTTCACTTATTTCTCAGGAGAACACCATTCCATTCAGAGCAGTAACAGCTGCTTTCTGGCACAGGTGCCTTATTACCTGAGCCACAGAAACCGGAACTCCCACCCAGCAACTCACCGAAATGGCTTTTCTCCTGTATGTGTTCGAATGTGCTTCCTCAGGTCACTGTGCGTGGTGAAGTATTTGCTGCAGCCTTCTGATTCACAGTTAAATGTTTTCCCTGTGTGAAGCCTTTGATGTGCTTTCAACCTAAAAACATGCCACAAAAATTCCTCTTAGGACTGGTAGGATAAGACAGCCCTGGCCTGAGGCAAGCAAGCGATTCCTTCAAATGTGCAGGACAGGATCAAAGGCTTAACATATCCTGAGCAGAAGGCAATGAGCTCATGAAAGTGATGCTATCAGTTCCAAAGTCTTCCAACAAGTCTGAGAGACCCTTGTGTTCATGTGCCACCTTCAATACTATTGGAATATAAAGAAGTTAAGCACGTCACCACAGTTCTGTCATTGTACTCTTTGGACAGTATTGCCACACTTGAGGGGTTTATATTCATACCCATTTATGGAAGGAGCAAAACAATTGTATTCAAACACAAACACAAAGTAGGTGCAACTTGCAGAACAGCAACAGCCATACCTACATGAAAAGTCACCAGGGCCTTCCCACCTGCAGTGTTGGAACACCCTCTCACCTGTACAGTGTGTTGAATGCCTTCTCACAGCCCTGCACGTCACACTCAAATGGTTTCTCCTTGGTGTGCACCCGGACATGGATTTTGAGGCTGTAGGAGGTGAGGAAGGCCTTGCCACAGCCTTCCTGGTTGCAGACAAAAGTGTACTCCCCACGGTGGGTTTTCTGGTGCGTGCGCAGGTTGCCGGCAGTGCTGTAGGTGCGTGGACAGCCCTCGAAGGTGCACTGGTAGCGCTTAACCTAAAGGACAAAATGCTGCATGCTTAATAATTTTTAATAATTTCTGGAATCCAGGCAGGGTAGAAATGCAGTCAGACATCAAAGACAATGCAACAGATTTTGACCCCAAAGCACCCCAAAAAATTTATTGCCATTTAATTCTCTGACAACAACATTTCTGCTGCACTCTGTGAGGAAGGAGTGGCACAAGGGAAAGCAGCTGGCCTTGCAGAACAGGAATATAACAGAAGGGGGAAAAAAGGAAAAAATTATCCAAAATCTTTATAGCTAAAAATCTGTTAAAATAGTTGGAAAGAACATTGAGGGGCCATGAAACTTGTCTGCCACCTCATGTATAGCACCTGCATTTCAGTCCAATGCTTGTAGCAGAGCTACTTATTTGTGGAGCAGGGAGACAAGGGAAAATGCACTGTCACAGCACTCAAACTCACTGCCCTGTGTGCTGAATTCCCATCAACACCTTGAGCAAAATACAGTTTTTACCATCTCTCATGGTCTAACCACCAGTCCATTCATTACTTCACTTTATCCCAAAACAGCCTTCATTGAGCCTTGTTCCTTCCTTCTGTGGTTATTGAAACAGTCACTGCCTGAAGTGTAACAGATCAAATCAGGTCACAAGGACACCCAAAAAGACAGGTGTCACAGATTTCTCAGTCTGCCATCAAGATCTCCAAGACAGCTTCACACGGAACTAGATTTGGTATCTTCCCCACTTGTGCAACAGCCACAAGGGATCATTTAGAAGCTTCCAGTGTGCAAGTGATAACACCTAAAGAAATCTCATCTTCTCTTGTGAAAGCAGAGGGAATACACCACCTGATCTACCTGAAGTTATCTCCACCATTAACTACCAGACTGATGGCTTTTGTTTGACTGTTGCAGTTCAGAAACCTCAACACCTAAAAGTGACTGGCGCCAGTATAATGTGAGTTGGCAAGTCACACCAGGTATATATCAGGTTCTAGACAGTTCTCCTCTAATGAAAGAGAAATAGTTTCTCAGTTCACTCAAACCTGTTTTGTAAGGCACAAAACTGCCAGCAGGACCCCTTTAGGAAAATCCTATAAAGCTGCGTGATCTTTTGTGTATCACAATCCATGGTCTATTGTTGCTCCCAAAACAGGCTGGCATTCACCTTCACCTCGGCTCTACAAAACTTTCATATCTGGACGATATTAAAAGTATGTGAGACATACCAGAGACCTTTACATAGAGCACAGAAATACTGTAATGTGCTGAGTTTGGCTGTGGTACAGTTCATTTTCTTCACACATATGGGGCATGTTCTGGATTTGTGCTCAACACAGGGCTGATAATATAGATGGATTTTTTTAGTGCTTCTCATTCTGCCCTGCCAGCAAGGGGCTGGAGGTGCACAGGGAGTGGGTACAGGACATGCCTGGGACAGCTGACCCTGACTGATCCAGGGATACCCCACACCATGTGATGTCATGCTCAGTATAGAGAGCTGGGGAGGGAAGAGGAAGAGAAAACATTTTGTGTTCCCCAGTCTCTGATAGGCATGCTGGAGCCTGGCTGTCCTGGGCATGGCTGAGCTCCTGCCTGCCAAGGGAATCAGGGAATTCATCCCTTCATGTTTTCAGCTAGTCACTCAGCATTCTTAAGAGAAGGAAACAGTAATTTCACTATAAAGCAATTTGCCCTTAATTTACAGTTCAAATCAGGCAGAAGTTATCAATAAATGCCCAAGCACTACAGCATGGTTACAATGCAATTAGGAAGTTTGGTTGTGCTGAATCAGCCACAACACGGGGGCACAGACCAGTAACACACCAACATCAGAAAGCATGTTTTATTATATGAGAAAGGTACATCATCCTCCCCAGGATCACCAGATCCAGTACAATTTGTGTATCAGTGCTGAAGTAAATGTTCCCTGTTACAGCTTTAAGGCAGCTGGAAATTAACATTTTACAGAACATTGTTCACAGTACGCAAGGGATCTGACAGGGGCAGGGACTATCTGAAAATCAAGGGAGGGTTCTGTTAAGCTTTCTAGGTGTTTACATTTAGGTCTAGAAGAAAAAAGACAATATTAATTACAATTAAGCTGTTTGGTTCCCAGCTGTCACTGCCCATGTGTAAGGGAAGATGGCAGAAGCAATATCAGTTTAATGACCTCAACTCTTGACAATGGCCTTGCAGTGCTCACCCTCTCTCAAACGCCAAATTTTTATTTCACAAATCCTTCCAAGAACACCACAGGCAGCAGCAATATCACCACCAAGTTCTGAGCAAAACAAACCTTTCTGTGAAGCACCACAGCATTTCATTCTCTTTTTACATCAGCACACCAAATAAGCACTGCTTATACACACCAAACCACAAGAGATTGAATCGAAAGCCTCACAGGTACAGTAGCAAGAGCTACAGGCTGCCACAGCACTCAAACACAACAGAAAACAAACAAGGCAGCAGAGGCCAAGCCCCGGACAGGCAAGACACGGACCAGGTGCTTCAAGGCCAAAGGCTGTGGCTTTTGGCCAGTGACAGTGAACTGCTGCCTCTGGCAGGGGGATGCTGGAAGAGCCATAATCAAGTGTTTACCTCAGAAATGGGAACTTGTTGTGCAACAGCCAACAGGGCTGGCAGAAGCAGAGCCTCACACCCTGGTCCAAAGTCTACAGTAACTGCTCTGTTTGCCTTTAACTCCCCCTGAGCTTATGCCATTCCCCCTAAATGGCTAAATTTTCTGTGTCACCACTGAAAAAAGAATTAATGAATTTGGAATACAAAACTGTAATCATGTTTGTTCTCACCAACAAAATTACAGCCAGAGACATATGATAGAACAAAGAAAAGCTAAAAGCAGCTAAAGTGCAAAACCCCCTTTTTAGCTTCATAAATGTCTAAGACTGACGTGAAAATTTAAGACTTTAAAACAGTCATCTCAAGTGTTAAAACTGCTGCAGACATTTTGGAAGTACCAAAGAACTGACCTGCTGATTTTCAGAGATGAGCCAGGTGTTTGGGGGTTTTAGAGCTTTCCTTTCCCCACCTCCAGACAACTTATCAGACTTTTGAAACAGCAGGCAAAAAGGCCTTTCAAAAGATGGAAGTTTCACATGTGCTCAGGGCTCAGTGCCACTGTTTTCACATTATGGTATCACTGTCCCCTGCTCTGGGAAATTAATTCCAGAAATGGAAAATAAATTCATATAAAGGATTTTCTTAGGAAATTCCAAATCTTATAAGCCTTCTCTAAAAAGCAAGAGTGAAAAAATAAAGTCAGTTTAATTGCATGTGCAGCCACTGATCCTGTTTAGCTCCCACCCCCTGCTCTGGGAACAGCTCAGAGTCCCACAAAGAGGAGAGAAAGTACCTAGATAACTGACAGAGAAAGTGAAATACTTCAGCAGCTACAGGCTGCAGCAGCTACTAACATGAATAACTGACAAAAGGAGACTCAAACAGGCTTGCTGACCACATCTTAGTCCAGGAGGTCCCCAGCTGCCAAGCTGACCCCCCACAGCCCCATTTCCCCACCACTTAAGCGTATGATGGTGACAGTTCTCTGCAGATGGACAGGATTCAGTGTCACAGCCAGAGCCCAGGGCTGCAGCACTCTCCCTCTCAGTTACACAAGTAGCTGATGCTGCTACCATTGACACTGGCATAGACACTTGGACTCATCATCCCTCACCTAACTCAGACAGGCCAATAAAGGAGAACTAAGCTGTTCCTGAGCTGGTGTCACAGTCAATTTTTCTTTGCTCTTCCCCCCAAAACGAAGAGTCCCAAGAAAAGCCTTCACCACTGTGTGTGCAAGTAGAATTCACTGGGGAAACAGAATTAAGAGTAAACTCCATTTTAACCATGCAAGCTGGCCTGAGCTTTCAAAATACATCAGATGGCAGCTTAAAGCTTCCCTCTTCTTCTCAGTTTCCCTGTGACACAATAAAACTCCAAGTAATCTAAAGTTTGGCATCTCACATTTGGTGCTCCAGCTCCCAGCAATGGCCTGGTCCTTAACAGTGACCTAGATCTGCTTTTCTCAAGAATGTGGACAATCCCAGAGTAATAGCTCAGGTTGTTTCAGCTACCTCCAAACTCACAAAATAACCCAACCAGAAAAAAAAGATCACTACAATTATGCACATCACTGACACAAACATGTGTCAGTGCCACACCCTCCTGCCATCCAGTGTCACAAAGTGCATCCCAGCAGGTTCCTATGGCAGCAGGTGGTGTCAGAGGGAAAAGGGACAATTCTGGCAGCTCTGCTCGGACATGGTTCTGCCCAGCACACAGCGAAGCTGGGGCTGACCAACAAGAGCAGACTTAGTGGAGAGCAATTCATTCCGTTACACAAAACCCCTTGAAAACAAGCAAAAGTCCTGCCTGTCTCCTGAAAAACAGCCTTGGGAAAGCACATTTACAAAGCCTTTAAGGTCACAAGGGTAAAACCACAAGAAGCGTAAAACCCAGAATCATATTTAGCTACTCACTTCCTTACGCTTGGTTTCTGGGCACTCAGACTGCAAAGTGAGTGTTGCTCCTTCGATGTTTCTTGGCATAGGAGTTGAACCAGGATTTATTGTTAGATGAATCTGATCTGGAGAAATAATATGTTGCACATAACCCTGTGACATTCCTTCATGATCTGCTATTAAATGAAATCCTTCTTCATGACCCTCTGGTAAAAAAGGCAAGTGATCACCACACTGTCCTTCATCCTCCTCATCTTCCAGCACGCTGTGGTCCTGCTCTATGAGCACAGTTGTCCTGTCATAGACCGTCCCGGACGAGGAGGACACTAACCCGTTTTTGTCGGCAAACCTCAACATATTGTCATCTCGGGCTATGTCGTCTTCTTCCGCTTCATAGTAGATGACATTGCCCTCGGGACTGTTCTCGCCCATAGCTCCGCGCCTCTTACCGCGCTAGCGGGAGCTCCGGCCGGAACGGCTCATCTGCAACACAAGGACGGTGGGGGGGGTCAGGCGGCTCGGCCAGCCCCGCCCGGGCCCCGCTCTGCTCGCAGGCAGAGCCCCGGGGCGGCGGGTGACGACGGGGCCGGACCGGGCCAAGGGCCGCGGTCCCGCCCCGAGCG
>VZTX01017153.1:17665-28058 GCA_013400915.1 Pardalotus punctatus
CGGCCGGGCCCGGCCCGGCCTGTCCTTCCTCCTTCCCCCTGTCCACCTCTCCCCCCGACCCGCTCACCGGGTGCCGGCTCCTTCCCCGCCCCAGCGGCACCATGATCGCCGCGACCCACTTCCGCTTCCGGCCGCGCGCGGCCCGCCGGGACCGTCGCGCCCGCCGCAGAGGCTCACGGGAGGGCGGCGGAGCACGGCGCCCCCGCGCGGCCGGACACGAATCAAGGCCACCACCGACACGGGGCACAGGCCGGGAAAAGGCTCCAGATCTTTTTATTTAAATAGCAAGGACTTAAAAATTCTCCGTTATTTAACAAGTTAAATAAGATACAGTGTAAATATCAGCTTTCATGTTTTTTACTTGTCTACATACAGCTTATTTAGAAACTTTATAAACTTTACAACATAACCAGATGTCAAACTGCCTGATCTCTGCCTTCAAAAGCAACAGATTGTATAAAATACTGTGATATCAAAAAAGCGCCAGTATAATGTACAAAAAATATTTTTACAGTAATTTAATATCTAAAACTCAGATTAACTGCATCTGATATTCATGGTAAATCATCATCTCTCGTGAGGAACTGATGGATAAATTGCTGAGCTTTCCTCTTCTCAGCTATATCAGGCAGGGGATGTCCAGGAGGAGGTCGGAGTAATAAGCCACCAAACACACTGGCTGCACAGAAAAGTCACACAGACACGTGGTGAGAGTCCGGCCACAGCAGCACATCAAGGGCCATTCCACCAACCCCAATCCCAAGGAAGAGTGCCTGGCTTCAGAATGAGGTAGGATAAAGCTGATGATCCCCACATCACTGGGTCACTTTCCCAGGCTCCTGCTTTTCTATGGACTGTTCACTTATAAATAAAAGGTTCAAAGCAGTACAAACCACAACTGCACTTGGATGTGAAGTATTTTGTTGCCCTAACTGTGTCCCTCTGAACAGAGAGGTTGTTTTGCTTGTCTTACCAAGAATATTCACATCCAAATGGTTTTTCCCTGAATTCTTCAGTAGTTCTCGTAGAAATGCCATCAGATATTCAAATACGTTTTTATGGCACACTGGCAGGTCAGAGATAATCTGAGGAGGGAAAACCCGAACATTTATATTGCAGACACAGCAATGGCGTAGAGCTGTACCTCCTCCCAACATCCCCCTGTCTGCAGGTGCCAACAGTTCTTCATAACCCAGAAGCACCAGTTCCAGATCCCTTCTATTACCAGGTGATTAAGTTACTGGGAGCAAACCCCATGACTGGTGTAGCAGAGGAAAGTCTGTCTTCCCTCCCTCTGGAACTGGAGCTGGTCCCTCAGGGAAGCCAGCAATACCTGGCAGCTCAGGCCATAGCTGCTGGCGCACTCCAGACAGGAGCTGTAGAACCTGCAGCAGATGACGGGCTCAGGCAGGCTCTCCAGGAAGAGCAGTAGGGCCTCTGCCACTGAGTGGTTGCTGCCCACTGATCCAAACATGGTTAAGGAAGAGCACAGCGCAATCTATGCTGGTCCTATTTCTGCTGAAACACGAATGAACTTTTGGTTAGGTGTCCCAGAACTCTGCCTACAGCTCACAGCTTTGGGTTAATCCCCTGGCCTCCACATGAGCTGCTGCTGTTGTCAGCTGGACACTTGCATAATTCACTGATGTCGCCAGGACTCAGCAGAGGCATTCAGGGCAATGACACAGAGCCATGAGGAAACACAGAGCTCAGTTACCCCGGAAGGAAAGACAGGAACTTAAAAACCTCTCTCAGTTTTGGTCACTCTGGCATGGTGAGCCTTCCTGGACATCAGTCTAAAAGGATACAGAAGGTATCATACATTCCCTTGTCCAAACAGTCTCGGATTTGCTCAAATTCGGATCTGAGGCCTGGCTGCTGAAACAGATCCTCCTGCAAAGAAAACCCCTCATCAGTCCAAGGAAAATAAAAGACTTTTGGATAAATAGAGCAATGTCTTTATAATTTGCCTGGAAAATCTCTCCAAATTGGTGGTTATCAGCCAAGTACCAGCACGAACAGCTCTAGGAAGGCTGTGGCACTGCAGTGAGAACAGTGCAGGAGGACACTGCTGATGCCTAGACACACAGACACAGTCACTACAACTAAACAGTACAGCCTGGGGCATCAGGATCACTCATCTCCCATGGCCTTTGGCCAAACACCCATAGCTTGAAGTGATTGCTATCACCAGTATCTTCTTCAAAACTTAACCTAATGCAAACAATTCATTTTGTGTTTCCAGTGCCAACCTGCTGGGAAGCATTGCGATTCAAGTGATCCACCATCATCCACAGCTCTTTTGGGATGTCCATAGGCTTTTCAGCTTGGGCAGGATCATCACTCACGTCTAGTGGCATCAGGGTCTAAGGAAGGGCAGTGTGGGCAGGAGGGAGACAAACAAAAGGTAGCTAGCCAAGTTCTTATTCAACTCAGCAAAAATACTTCACAAAGCTTATACCTGAGAATTGAGACTTCTTAATAAAAACAGACAGGCCTTAGCATCTAGTTTTAATGCTCTTGTGTGTTTGGAAGGGAATCTTGTCTTTAACTCACAAGTCTCCGAATGGATTCTGCTGACAGGTCCTGGATTGGTTGCCTCATGTAACACAGCGTATGGATGGGAGACCCAAAGCAACTTGGCAAATAGTTCCCTGTTATGGATAGAAAATAATCCTTCCCACTGACAAGATGTAAGACTAAGATATCTTCAAGTTTTGCCTCTCCAGAGTTTAAGCGAGTAGCTGTTGATTTATTAACAAACACCTCCAGCTCAACTGTGATCTCAGCATCTGCCAGAAGATGATAAAAAACCCACTCAGTTACAACCAGTATTAAACCAACAGCCTGAAAACAGGCACAGCACTCTTAGAAGTGTAGTGGGAACTAAGCCAGAAGGGGACAATATCAGCTCATTAACACGACAAACGAGGAGCTCACCTGGGAGCAAGAAGCCCTTACTGGGATTAGCAATCAACCACTCCTTGCAGTAGGTTGCCTCATCTGGTTTGCTGATAAATTCGAACTGGCAGGGCACTTGTCCATTGCGGATTGTAAACCTCTCTACCTGCAGCTGCATGTATTTAACATCCTCAAAATGAATCTAGAAATAAATATCAGTCAACATCATCAGCGGATTCCACCTTGCTGAGCAGCAATTCCTGTCCTATGGTTTAATTATTAAGCAGCAAGACAACTAGATTAACCCCTTGCTCTCACATCACATCTCTTCCAGGACTGCATAGGATCACACTTGCTTACTCTGAATGCCAAAGTCCTTTGCATCAGTGTGCCCTTTAAAACAAATGCTCCCCTCAAATAACTACAATAAAATTGAGAACGAGATAGCTGTAGCCTCAAATGTCTCCTGGGCTTATCTTTATAGTCCCAACACACAAAGCAAATGCTGATTTGTGACCTTCTCCAGATCCTTATGATTTTACATTTTATGTTTGAAAGCACAAGTCAGAGCAAGGGTCACAAACCACTTTTTTACTTTCTCTCTTCCCACCTCAGGGAATGACACGCCTTGCGTTTCAGCCTTGAACTGTGAATGGAATTCACCAGCATCTAAATAGGAACAAAGATTCCTATGGCTTGAAAACAGAGAGCAGCTGGAAGTCAAAACATTCTACTTTTTGGAACCAGACCCCATGGTCTAGAATCCATCTTCTACTGCTGGTGTCTAGGGTTGCTCAGTTCTTTCAGGGAGTGCTGCCTTATGACCATGCCCTACCTCTCTGCGGGACAGTGTCACCGAGGGAATGTTGGCATTCTCCAGCTTATCCAGGGAGCGGACAATTTCCTCAAAGGCTTTTCGATAGAGCTCCTCATTCACAACCTTCACCTGAAAAGGACACACACTGCACCAGCTGGCATTTACTGTGCCTCTGAAGGACAGCTGGAACACAGCTGGAAACATGGGAAGTAATTTGATTTTAGCAGCATACCAGAGTATACAACATAGGGAATGGGCAGAGCCACTTGGAGCACTGATCTCCAAGATCTTCTCATGATCCAACAGTAAAGGATCTTGCCGTAACTAACAAGAGTCACTCAGTCAGTCCTAGATCAACCCTTTTTTTTCCCTCAGATAAAATGGAAGTGTGGCGTTAAACACACGATCTCCACGATGGTATAGTGAAGACCCTTTATTGAAAAAATCCAGGGTTCTTAAACTGTTAGCTTGTTATGAGTTTACATACTTGTGAGGCACAACAAGTGTGCTTAGCCAACCACCACAGACCACGATAGGAACAGGCATCGGATGTAACCAACCACGAGCCCCACTGTGTGAGCACTTATTGGCTCTAATACTTGTTTTACAATTATGTAACTTGTTTTTCACCTCTGGTTTAGCTGAGTCATTCCCAGAATACTTTTCTAGTTAGCCAAAGGAACAGAAGTGAGCAAGGATTTTACAAGGGTAACAAGGCCTTCATTTTGTAAGGTCTTTCTGCTCTGCAACAGGAAGTTTGACAACACACTACTGTGTTCCCAAATGAACACCAACAGATATTCAGGCTTTGTCCTGCTTAAACGGAGTATCATTTACACAACCCTTGCTTACTATAATCAACTATCCCATCTCTGTATCTGATCCAGCCCACCTTGCAAGCCATTGTTCTCTGCAGATGCCATAAAAGCAGGAGAGGGAAATCAGCACCCAGAGGATGAGGTCAGCAGAGTTACTTCATCCAGCATTGATGTACTTACCCCAATATCAAACACAGAGCTTACTGGCTTGTGGTCACTGAGCTTCAGAGCCATGTGGCTGCGATAGCTCAGCTGGGCAATGTTCTGCCCTTTCCAGAGTATCCGATCACACCATGCTGGAACACGACACTTCTCACTAAAACAGAGAGAAAAATCACCATTTCCAGGCACAGTTCAGGTGCAGTAACAACACAGGGCAGAACACTGCTCATCCAGAAACAGGGATTTGTTGCCATGGCCTGGAGCTCATTCTCTATCAAAGTGGTATTTTTAACAGCTTCTTTGCGTATATATAAAAAGTTTGAGTTTCTACTATAAGGTATCTCTAACTCATGTTTTACTTCCTACTTCTTCAAAGGTGCAAGATACAACTAACATACAAAGCAATACTCAAGTATTTTTGACCATATGAGCCATGAAAAATAAAAACTCAGGCTCTACATTTAAAGTTTGCATTTATTGTTTTCACTGACTGCTGCACAGATTTCATTCCTGCACTTGCAGCCAAAGTTCCTGGTTTGCTAAGAATAGAGGAGCTGCTCTGTGTATAGAGCATTACAAAACGGATGGTTCTCAAAGGCTTTTGAGGAACAGCACAGTTGACTCCATGTCAACCCTGGTTGATCTCACCTGAGCAGGTACAGGAGAGATCAGGAAAAATGAGATCCTAAAAACTTTGCTTGGGAGAAGAAACAACAAACCAAACAAAAAAATTACACTAGCTAAAAGGATTCCTTAACTTTGTACACCTCTAAGAGGAAACCTAATAGGATTATTACTGGGAAAAAAAAGATTAGGAATATCTGTCAAATAGCTGTGGGAGGAAAGCAACGTAAATAAATGTTAACAGGAGATGAATTTTGGCGCAAAGGGAGAGAACCAGAAATTATCTCAGAACTGTTCCTATTTACAGCCATTACACCTGTATTTTTTTAGCCTTGTTTTTACTTCCTTCAGTGGTAACATCAGCCATTTGTGGCATCACATTTGAGACTATCACTGTACCTTGTGTCCCAGTCATCACAGCCAGCATCATACTTGTATGTTGGCTGAAAAGAGATCTCTCCCTCTGTGAAGCCTTCAAAGGCTGCATTTGCCTTCATTTGCCTCTTCAGCTACAAAAGAAGAAAATATGAAAACTTTTAGATAAGCTCGAACACAATTTCCATATGGAGTAAAAGGGAGACACTGAGCACAGAGAAGGCCAAGCAGTCATGGGGTTTGTATTGAGAACCCTCAGCACCATGTGCAGATAGGTGAGACATCAGTACCTGGTCATACTGGCAAAGCTCTAGAAATGCTTTCTCCTCTACAAGCTGCTTCACTTTTGCCACATCCAGTTCCTCCAGCCGATAGTTGAGGTCCCCCAGCCATAGGATCACACTGAAAGACAACATACACCAGAAAGTCCAGAGTACAGCCAGCTGTGGGCAGCAGCTCCACTCTGCAGCTCTGGGGCTCTCCCCATCACAAACCCTCTGAGAGCAGCCATACTGCTCTTATCAGAGACAACAAGAGTGAAAACTGGAAAGAGAAGCAACCTTTTCTATTTTTGCCCTTATTAATCACTGTTCTGCATGTCTGTCCCTTAATAACTGGTGCTGTTACTATTTCACAGTGACTGAACTCCACAGCTGGGGATGTCAGTGCTTATTCCTGCCCCATTCCCACTCCAGGCTTGAGAATAAAACAATGCTTGGGAGAGCATAAGACAACAAGTGACCTGTCAGAACTGTGTGGGTGAGCCCTGTCCAAACCAGGTAAAGCATTTCTAATCCTTCCACCTGACGTTTATGCCACTGGGTCCTCCTTCTCAACCCCCGGCACATTCACAAGTGCTCCCTTGCACATGCCCTGATTCCCACAGCCAGATGGAAAGCATACTCATGTTTGCCAATAGTGAGAGGGGGCAAATTTGGATCCGACTGGCAGAATTGCATCCGAGAGCAGATGTCTTTGAAATCCTGGTTCCTCCGCTCATATTCCTCCATGTGAGCTGCGAGGTGAGAATTCACGATGCACATGCTAGTGTTATGGAATTTAAACCTGATGGCAACACCACCTTTGTTACCCTGAAAGATAAAGACAAAGACATTGGTCAGAAGCCTTTACACTGCACTTGAGTAACTAGCAGTGGACAAGCCAGAAGACTTTGAGACAGACTGTTTAATTCCAGAGGAAGGAATAGGCTGAAAATCCTAATTAGTGATTACTGCTTTGAACCAGTGAGCACCTGGCTGTTCCCTCTTGCAGTGCCCTGAGTTGGCATGGGGATAGGACTCTCTGCTTCTAGAGGCAGCCACAGCTCTTAGCTGGAGGAATAGCCATTGCATCCAAGGATTGGGGCTCTTCCAAATCTCACCCTTTCTCATGCACAGTGGCCATTCTTACCATCCTCCCCATGATTCCAGTTCCCACAGTCTCAACTTCCACCTCGGATATGTTCAAAGCAAGGTCTGCCTTCACATACAACAGGAGCATGATCCCCACCAGCCGCACAAGTTTCACCTGAAAAACAGACCCTCATCCATTCAATGCTGTAATGGAAGACGTTTGCTGAGAGAAGGCACATCACCCCCCATCCATAACATGGGTCACCAGAAAGAAAGTTCCAGGATCATCCAGTGCACCAGCAGGGCTCACAGTGCACAGGCCCCCAGCAGCACAGACCAGGAAGGAGCTCGGAGCAACATCAGTAATGGAAGTTGAAGCCCAAAGCAAGAGCTACAGCACAGGCATAAGCCCATGGAAGGAGCTTCCCTTCAACAACAGAGACAGGAGATGAAGCACACCTATGGAGCTGGAGCTAAAACATACACAGTATTCCTACCAAAATACCTTCACAATACATTCCACTATGCATTGTGGACAGACATGGAGGAAGATACAAAACTTCTTATTCTCCTTCCCCAAGGCAGCAGAAGCTCCCTTTATGTGGGGAAGCTTGGCTCTGGTTCCCATCCTGCCCCTGCCTCAGCACCCTGCACAGCAACACTACCTGTAGAACCTGCAGAGCCTCTGGAAAACATAGCCATTGAGAATGAGAGAAAGCAAAGGGAAAAGAGGCCCAAGTGGAAAATGATTCCACACTCAAACCTCCCCAAAAGCCACATTTACCTTTGCATATTTGGCATCTGGGTGAAGACTATCAGTTACAGCTTTAAACCATTCTTCTTCCTTCGGTGTGTCATTGAAAAAGAAGGCTTCTTTAGTCAGATCAAGCTCCTGGAAACTGTGTTAGAGGAAGGAACCCATGGATGCATGCACTTGTTTATAAGTCTCCATGCCCTTATCTGGGAAAGAGCTAAATCAGTTTATACTCCCTAAATTTACAACTGAAAACTCAAATTCAGTTATGCTAATTGTAGAGGTATGTTAAATGTAAAGCTAAATTACTGTCAGTATTACACTAAATTGCATTAAGGATTTTGTAACACTGAGAGGCCAAACCCTACCAGACCAACAGCCCTTACCAGCAGTGCACACACCCACCCTGGAGCTGTGCAATACACTACAGCAGTGCCAACATTCCTGTGGTGTCCTGGCTGAACTACTCCATGTGACAGATCTGCCAGCACAGTCCAGGAAGAGACACTCACCCCACGCAGTAAATGTCTGGAGGCTCAGCATCACACCTCAGCCAAGGCTGGAGGCTCTCCGTGGGTGACTGACCATTTACATTGTATGTTCCAACAAAAACCCTGCAAAGACAGTGACAGAATCCCAGAGCTGCAAAATGCAGAGCCCAGGAACAGCACTGCTATTAACCAGGTAAATAATGTTCCATATAATGAACATGCTGCCAGGGAAAATTAAGAAAGGTGAAAAAGTTTAAATTCCTAAAATCATTTAACTACAGCTGCACCTTTACAGATGCATTTTTACAGAAGGACACATTGTTATACATAGATATAAAGTATTAAAGAAAAATAAAAAGAAGACTGTAGCTGTGCAGTAGCAGTTTGAAATTAAAAATTCCCAGAATGAGATGCGTAAAACGATTTCAAATACAGTAAAGTTTTGGTCTTAATTCTATATTTCACTCAAGCTCTTTCTTATGAGTTTATTAGAACAACTACATGCATAAGCAGTGGACAGAAATGGAGAGGGAGAAAGCTAGAGTGCACAGAGCTGATGCATTTCCAGACACTGTCTAAAATAAGCACAGAAAATGTGATAACAAAAAGGCCATTTCCTCCACAAGAACCAGAGGTAAGTTTGACAGAGACATGAACGAAATTCTGCTCTGCCCATGCCTAAAAGTGGAAAGAAAACTGTTCTGGAAAGTATGGCTCATACTTTTCTACAGAATTTCCTGTTTGTGGGGACACAGGAGGAAATAATAGATGAGTTATTCTGACAGTCTATGCTAAGTTACAACCCACAAAAGTAAGTTCTTTAAGATCATTACCTGTAGATCATTAAGTAAGATCATTACCTGTAGTTCTGGATGTGTGTGTAGGAGTCTTCCATTTGTATAAGCTGAGATTTAACAATAGTATCTCTTAGTCCAAACTTTGGTTCTGATAAGATTGAGACCGTGTTTGAAGGCATGACATGGGAGACCCAAACCCGTTCAGTTCTCACTTCAGGCTTGAATTTGTTTTGTCTGCAAATGAAAGCAAAATGGCAGATGAAGCCCATGCTATCCACACACCCTAACTAGCATATTTCTGCCACCGAGGCCTTAATTCACATTTTTCTTTCTGTTCACTAAAGACAGATAACATTCAGGATAAGCCAAGAAGACCAAAATGAGCATTTCTTAGCAGGGTTGAGATCTCCAGACAAAACCAGACAAAACAATTTAACTAACTGAAATAACAAATGGTTTTCACCAGCCTGGTGCAGCCTGCTGATGCAGAGCAGGCCTTACACACACCTGGATAATGACAGAAAACTGGTACACCTTCCCTGCTTCCTGGACCAAGGAGTGGGAAATCTCATCTCCCTCTGCCTCTGCTCAGCCCTTCTGACCTCAGCCAGAGAATGAAGAACGGTATTTGTTTATAAATCCTTCTGGTAGAAATCTTCCAGCTCTGCCCAGAGTGGGTGGAGGTAGAGGTGGTTTTACTTTGTGTCTCCTGGCTCTGCAAACTCCTTTTGCAACAGGAATAATGCCACAGCTTGGGCATTCCCACCAGCAATTGGATGGTATAAAGGTCAGCAACCTGCAAACCAGTGCCAAGGACAGCACAGGGACAGACTCTGAATGATATGCATCAGGGTCCACAAAGCCCTGGGAACTGGAAAATGAAACTGTAACATTTTAAGAGTGTATCTATGAGACACAGTGGCTCTAAGCCAAAGCTCTCTGAATTAAAAATAAACAATGCTAGCAGGTCCTGTTCCACTAAACAGCCAAAATATGCCCAAACAGGGGACTGGCAGGATGGTCTCTGAGGGAGTGGAATGAAATTTCTGCTAATGTTTTGACAGCATGCTTATGCTGAACATTTTTCCCTCTTAACTAGAACCTACAGATTCTCATCTCAAAAAGTTGCCAGCTTCTGACCCCACCCCACCTCTGTGCACTGACCCACCACGGCCACCAGCAGATGGAACGGATAATGTGGCTGCAGGATTGCTGCAGCACGGTGCAGATCTCACCTGCTGGCACCAGGGACACTCCCTTCCCTTCCCTTCCCTTCCCTTCCCTTCCCTTCCCTTCCCTTCC
>VZTX01017154.1:10873-48747 GCA_013400915.1 Pardalotus punctatus
TCTAAAACCTCTGATTACTATCAGAAGGTGTGATACATGGGACGGTTAGTAGCATACAGACAGCAGTATTAAAAATTCCATAAAAATATGCTCCTGCAATAGCACAGTTTTAATCCATTGCAACAAAAAAAACACACCCCCTCACTTGATGTGGCACAAGAAGTGGACATTGTCTACCCAGAATTCTCCAAGGCTTTCAACATGGTTTCCCACAGCCTGCTGCTAAAGAGACTAATGTGTCATGGTCTAGACAAGCAGTCTGTGAGATGGGTGGGAACCGGCTTACAAGCGGCACTCAGAGCATGATGACAAAGAGCTCCTTATTAAATTGGACACCTGTCATGAATGGGGTCTCCAGAAATCAACATGGGACATAATGCTATTTAGTATCTTCACAAGCAACTTGAACTATGGGATCAAGTGTACAACAACAAAGTTTGACAAAGACACCAAACCAAGTGAGGAAGTCGACATTTCAGAAGGGAGACCCACCCTGCAGGAAGACCTGGCTAAACTGGAATAGTGGGCTAACAAGAACCTTATGAAGTTCAACAAAGACAAATACATGGTCTTGCACAGGGGAAAACATAATCCAGGAGTGCAGCAAAGGCTGGGATCTTTCTGGCTGGGGAGCAGCTCCGTGGAAAGGGACCTGGGGGTCCTGTGGACAGCAAGCACAATATGAGTGAAGAGTGTGGCAAAGAAAGCCAACAGGATGCTGGTTTGCATCACCAAGGGCATCATAACAACCAGAGCAGAGATAAAAAAGTCATTATCCCACTCTACTCAGTACTTGTCAAGCCACATCAGCAATATTGCATTCAGTTTTGGTCTCTGCCATACAAAAAAATGTGGACAGTCTGGTAAGGGTCCAGATAAAGGCCACAAGGATGACCAAAGTAATGCGAAGCTGCCATGTGAGGAAAGGCAGAAGAGAGCTGGATTTGTTCAGCCTTGAGAATAAAAGGCTTAAAGAAGACCTCATAACCATGATCCAGTATTTAACAACTGTCTGCAGAGAAGATGGAGACTCCTATTTACAGGAGTCACATGCAGAAGACTAGTGGTAATAGATAAAAATTATTCCTGCAGAGAATATTACTAGATACAAGAGGACCATTTTTCATGAGAACAATCAGAGATTGGAATAATGTCCCCAGGAGATTGGTGGATTCCCCAACAATGGACATTTGTAAGATTCATCTGAACATGGGGCTGGGCTGTCTTGTCTTGACCATGCTTTTGTCAAGACGATCCTTGAGGGTCCTTCCCACCTGCCATTCTATGGTTCTGTGAAAATACAACATACCGCATTTCCCATCATGGTGTAGGACTTTCCAGATCCTGTCTGTCCATATGCAAAAACACAGGCATTATAACCTTCAAAAGCAGATTTAAGCACATCCATACCAAGATTTTTGAAAACCTAAAAAAAAAAAAAAATTTAAAAAAAAAAAAAAAAGAACAATAAAAAAATTAAGTCAACAGAAGCTTGGGGGAAAAAGTTGTCATCAGTCTAGCATGGCAAATATCAAAGAATACCACAACACAATGGCAAAACCCAGTGGTATTCACTATAGGAGATGAAATTAATACTTCAAATAAAATACTAAATCTTACTACAATATTTAGTTTACAGCACTGCAGTGGTTTATTTTTCACTTCTTTCTCTGTCACATAATAATTGATATGTCAAAAAAAGAAGGTATCTTTTCTAAAGCCCCAATTTCTTTCAGCAATCTCAGCTATTCCATTCACTTTTCTTTATTGTTAATATTTACTCACTTTTAGTATCTTCGCCAACTCTCCACATTCTGCAAATATGCAGTCACGTCTCAAAATGAAACATTTCAGCAATCCTGTCAGTTTCTTCCTTTGTCTTTTTGAAGGGTTTTGTTTTGTTGGTTTTGGTTTCTTGTTTTAATCATGTGCAAGAACTTGACCCATAATTTTCTCTGTATTTTCCCCCTAAATGGCTTTCACATAACAACACTTTTCAGGCTGGCAAACATGGAAACTTATTTTTAATGTGGTAAGTGACCCTCTTTCATCAGCTAACCCCTTCTCTTTTACCCTCAACATGTGAAAACTAGTAATGATTCCTCCTCCACATCTCATAATATGGGACTCTGTTCTCACCTAATAAATTCAGCTCTCACCAGATGCCTTTACCACCTTCCTCTACAATAGTGGCTCCAATATCACTCGCAGATTTTCTGAACCTTTCATTATCATTACCTCTCATTTCAATCCATACCACTCACTGGGCAAGGAGCAACACCTGGTGCAGCATTTCTCTCAATTAAAATGTTAATCTGTGTTTCACCATCTAGACATGATTTTCAAACATCTCATAAATGCTTCACATAGTTTGGCTACTTGTCTGCACTTTATGTGGTTTAAATTCACCAAGGCATACAAGCCATTTTTAACAGTGAATGGCGCACACACAGTATAATCACACAGCCTCTCTCTGGAAGGAGTGCTGGGTAATTTCTTTAAACTCTAATCCTCAAACATGCCTTTGGAATACTTCACTCGACCTTCCCTTAAGCAAAGGAGTTACAATGCTGTAACCAGTTATACTTCTCAAAGAAGAACAACATACAGATCAGCCAAAGCTACTTTATTCTTTCCCCTGTTTTTCTCTATGTCCAAGTGTTTTTACCTCACCAAGTCTTTATGCACTACTGTTTTGATGGAATCTTCCTTTTTAAAAATTTGTGTATGTCTTGCATGTGATTTGAGGTAATGCATAGGACAGGTATGGTCAACCATGCCTGAACACAAAGGCTTAATGCACAGGTTAGAAGAAAAGACTCTTAGGATGGGACAACAGTTTGTCAAAAAAGGGTAGTAAACATCAAAATTCTATTTGTTGCTCTGTCAGGAATACAAACTAAGAAGCTTCATGGCAAATTGCCACCCCCACTCTAACTTTGGAAAACTAAAGTGTATTTTGCATCTACAAGGCATGTTAATACAGTATGTAGTATTAGACAGATTTCCATTTCTTATTTTTCTGCCTTTCAAATGGAAAAATATAACAATCATGAACAAAGGGCACTAGGCAACCACATTACCAACAATCAAGATCAATTTTATTCCCTGGCAAGACAAATATGAAAAAGATGCCCTTCTATGCCATTGGTGTAGTAAACTGGAATTTCTGCAGCAACTTGATAAGAGCTTAACTACAAAAGTCTCCCAATTAAGTATGAAATTATTAACACAAGCAAAACAATAGCTTGTGAAGCATATGTTTAGGAATTGCACTCCTATGGTTAAAAACTCCTTTTGTTTTCAGAGTGCTGCACACAGCGTAATTAAAACAACACCTGAAAAACAGTATTATTGTAGCTGAGCAAGAGAAAGTCACACTCCTGCCAGTATGGATGAAGGAGGTGTCCGGGATTGTGGAACACAGTGTAACAACAAAATATTGAACACAGATATATAAGCCATGTTTATGATTTATTGCTTGCATCCTATCACTACCAATCATAAAACTCAGAACTTAAAAAAATTACTGCTCAAGGCTGCTGCAGCCATCAGTATATCGGCATTTTAATTTATCTTTTTGCCATAGACTCCTGACATGGGCAAGTTATACTAAACTGGTCTCTACCTGATCCACTCTGAAACAGGTAAAATGGCACCAAGAAGGAAAAACTTTGAAAAGCAAAATTTAATTTATCACTTATATGTGGAAACTGGCCATCAATACAGGCTACAACTTGGATATCTATTTGCATGCAATCAACTTTACTTTGCAAATGGTTGTTTTAACAGGAATTAACTTCATTGTTTCACAGCAAATTTGGATTCTGGAAATAACCTGCATTGTAAAAGCAAGAGCCTACTAAAACCATGACGCTCTTCCTGGAGATCCTCTAATGAGTTATTGTCTAACACAGCTTTCCAGAAGTATCTAAACACAGGTATTTAGAGGATCCAAGAATTAAATACCCATAAATTTAAGTCACAACTAGTGCATAAGAAGAAACTTCAGTTTCGAATCAGAGCAGAAAAATACATGATCAAAGCTGCTTTAGTTAAAATAAATAAGTAAACGACTCTGCATACTCAATTTAAAGCATTTGATAAAATTCTAGCAAAGCCATTTAGCCTGAAACACCTGCCTAAAACCATCTATTAGAATCTCATGTTCAAATCATTATTCTCAAATACATTACTACTTTAATTTGCCACATTGCTGAAGTAATCAGGGTATTTTGACAATGACAGCCAAATAAAATGTATGTTTCCTGGTATTTCAGAAAATAAATGTGTTACTTAAAAGAACATTATCAAGAAATTACAATCCAGAAAGTTTAAGAATACATATGATAAAATGTCTGGATGAGTATCTCTAACATCCCTAATATCTCACCAAAATAAAAAAAGAAGCATTCAGAAAATAGGAGGACCTATCACTTACCCTGATGGTTAAATGAAAAATTCCAAGTCTAAATTCCCTATCAATTATAGTCATGATATATATAATGGCAAAAATTGTCATTCTCATAAATATTTAAAAATGGCTTCAATTTACTGTTTCTTATGACTAGTTTCAATTGTGTGACTTTTTAGGACTAGCCATTGCAGTACCCCTGATTTCAAGGGTTACTGAATAGATGGGATACATACTAAACAGGTATGTACCCAACTGGCTTACAGGATATTCCGTAAACCACTGCATTATTTTAAGGGGAAAGAACTACTCTCACTTGTAATATTAATTGCAATACTCTCACCTGAAGCTTACAACATATCAAAACCAAAAGACAAGACAGCAATCACAAATCACTTCAGCTCCACTTAACAAATCTATTAGGGAATGGGAAAGAACCGAAAGGTCCAATATTCACATGAAATGCAAGGCCAGGGAGGGTCTATCTGTTCATCTGAATAATGCCTATAGCTCCAAGTTAAATTTTCTGTTCTGAGTGTGCACAAAGAAAAACTGTTTTGTCCTTTCTAAATCTGAATACTCAAGGGAGGAGAAAAAAAGAAACTCGTTCAATGTGTACCAAGGATTTTGGGGGAAAAAAAAAAAAGAAAAAAAAAAGAAAAAACCAAAAAACACCCAAACAAACAAAAAACAACCCCCCCANAAAAAACCCGTTAAATGTGGCCAAAGGAGTTGTGGGGAAAAAAAAAAAAAAAAAAAAAAAAAAAAAACCAAAAAACACCCAAAAAAACAAAAAACAACCCCCCCAACAAAAAAAAAAAATCCACCCCACACTTCAACCAGATAAGAATGTTTCTAAGTGAATTAAAGTTATATGCTTGTTTCTCAAAAGTGATTTTTTTCTAAAAAGCTTTTCAAAACCAATTTCAATGCTCAGAGCTGTGTTCTAACTTGACCTTACAATACAAATCAGACAAAAGAACTTGAAAGAAGGCATTTAGCCTGCTGTATTAGAAAACACACCACTTACATTGTTAGATAAGTTTTTAAAAAAAGAAAACAAAGCAAAATTCAAACTCTCAGGTACCTAGGAAATTTCTAAATTACAGAAGAAGCACTTTCAATGGAAATAAGCTTCATGGAATGCTTTCAAGCTAAAGAAAAGGGAAAGAGAAAGATCAATTATTAACATTCAGAAATCCTACCATTTCTTGACAAACAAAGCTGGGACTTTTACTGTCTGCTGAGAAATAGGAAAAATCATAGGTAAATGTCTTTGTTCTTTCTCGTCCTGTGTCTCCAGTAGCACCCTCTGGTACCTATTAAAAAAAGAAAATAGAGCTGGTACATCACATCCTGATGAAGTAATTTAAAACATTTGATAATAAATAATCAGAACACAAATTTAACAAAAGGCTATACACATGTAGAAATGAATAATGACAGGTCAGACTATTATTCCAACAACACTGACAAAATCTGGAACAGGTATGCCCTTTATTAAGAAAGACAGTCATGTCACAAAGCAGCACAGCAGGAATTATTTGGATTTTAACTTACTGCTTCTAACCCCACCGCCCATTTTTGTCACAATACTTAGGTTCAGTTAAAGGGGTCCATATATGACATTATTATAATCAGGGATTATCCTACACATATAATTTATAGAAGCCAGAGAGACCTTTGCACTGTGAACAGCACTTCAACGTTGGTGCTATAATTAAAAAGGTGTGACATACCTGCTGTTTAAGGCAATCGTCATGTTGAAGACATGACAGCTGGCACTGTACTTCAGCAATACTCACCATGCTCTGAATCAGTCTGAACAAACTATACACTGAAACTCCTTTTCATATATTAGTCATGGGAAACTATCTTGCAAAAACCAATTCACTGCACATGGCCTCTCTTGCTGAGATAAATGTTAAAATATACCATCAAAATGTTATAGCAAGTGATGGGTACTTTGGAATGGGTTCATTTTCACGGGAATTCCAGAAGACTTCTACAGACGAAGCAAAGATTTAATAGCTATCAGGAACATACCTCTATTCTATTGCCGGCTTTCATCTTCCAGCTAAGTAATGATCAGAGTGACAAACCTTTGAAGAAATTATGAGATAGAGCCTATAGAGTGGTTTTCAGAAAGCCATGTTGTAGCAAGATAACAGTGTAACCTGTTTCCTCAAAGCATTATCTTAACACTGTATTTAAATGACTAAGGGCTGTTGGTCACAGTGCAGCAAGCATCACTGTTTTGTCCAGTCATATTCTGGTGGCTATTTAGTTACTACTTCCTTTTTAAAATTGTGTTTACTCACCTTTAAGTTTGTGATTGTTGTTTTATTTTTTTCCATTGAAATAATAAACTTCGCATTAAGGTCTTTCTCCCTGAAAAAAACACAAAACAAAAGACTTGAGTATGTTAAATAGAACATATCACAGTTATCCACAGACGTATTTCCACCCACCAGGTTGCCTGCCACAGTCAATTATCAGATTAATAAATTTTTATTTTATTTTTTAATTCTTGTGTCCAATGTTTATTTATTTCTATGGCATTATATTTTAAGTACTTGGGCTTGCCTCCAAATCCGTCCATCTAGAAACAGAGCAGAAGCTTAAGGAAACATGCTTCAGAAATTTAACTCTGCAAATTAATTAAGTAGTTTGTTTTTAACTGGACGTACTCTGATCCAAAGCCCAGTTAAGTCAAATACGTGGCTCTAAGGAAGCACAAAACAGAACACTACAAGATAAGCCCCAGCTTCTCACCAACATTCCAGCAGCAGCAGTTCCCACTTAACCACATAATCTAGGTAACAGGGACTGAATGTTTAAACCACAAAAACCTAGTATTTTAAAACTCTCTTAGAAATAAGGTACCAAATGTGTTTTGAGCTGTGATACATCATAATAGTGAAGGAGACAGACTGTACTACCAACAAAGAATTACATTGGTTTGTGGTTTCTGAGAGCACAAGCATGCCAGGAAAGAAAAAATCCAGGTCCAAAGCAGTGTTTTCATGCACTTGCATTTATCTCACAGTTGTTTCTGACTGTTTTCAAACACACCATAAAAACTAGTGAGCTTAGTATCTAAACCCAGCATGTAACAACCTGCTTGCCAGAGATGGGATTTCACTACTGTTAGTCATAACAGCATTACAGGCTGCTCCTGAATGACAACCTTGAGCATAACACCTCCTCTACTAATGAAAACATGTACACGGCAAAAAGAGCCAGAAGGGAAGACGCACAGCACACAAAACCTCACTCCCCAAATGTTGACACGCCTGTCCCAAAACCGTCTGCTAAGTCACCCAACAAACCGGTGTGCCTGACCAGTCCAGAGCAAAGCAGAGGGCTTTAAAGCAATGAAGTGCTGCTTCACTATATCTTACAATATCTCAGCAATTACTGAATATTCACTTGCACCAGCACAAAATGCAAAAGAGAAACTTCTACCCAATAACAGGACAACCATGTTCAGGATTTTAGTGTTTTTCTTCTTCATGGTGCTCCAGATCACCCAACTCTGTGTTCCTCCAGCTACTCTCTGTTCATATTCAGTTTTCCAGCAGAAATCGTGAAGAAAAGCAAACCCCATTTTAAAATCTACATTAATGAATAAAGATTAGGCAAATAAAAGTGCTCAATTAAATATCAACATATGAGGTTATTTGCTAAGCTAATAAAAGAGAACATTGCAAAAATCACAACATTAACTATACAACTGAATTTAAATCTACCATAAAAAAATTTTAGGCATGCCTTATGATCACCAGATCTAGATTTAAGATACTGAAATATCAAAATACAGCTACAGATAATAAACAGGGAAATGGAGAAAAGTGTCCAATGGTATTTTTTTGTAGAAAATAAATTTTGGCATTGCAGTAATGAAGCCTGTGGATGGCTCCCAGTAATCCTGCCTCTTCCACAGCCTCTACCTGTCTGTACCTATTTGCTCAGCAAAGGTGTAATAAGTAATTTGGCCCAATTAAATGGTCAATCCTACTATAAAAATTTGTTTCAAATATAAACTGTAACCTGCTTCCTCTACGAAGTTTCTAAGGACTCTAGGCAGGAAGAACCTTGGGCCAGAATTATTGCTTCTTTTATCTCAATTTCTTTATACTTAAGGTGTTCAAGGGGAAATAATCAACTGTGTCAGTGCTTTCTTTCCCAGACCTAGCCAGCTCTCCACACTACTCTGCTAAAGCTACTAAATAATGGAAGACTGGTACAAAATGTTTAGTCTAACACCCATATAGGAACTACACAAAATTCTGAGAAGCCTAAAGTAATTAATTTTGTGGTAACACTGATAATATTACCAAACATTACTAAAGAACAAGAATTTCAAAGTTTTTTTAAAAAAAGGCTTTGGAAAGCACTAGCCAATAATACAATTTGGCTCGGGTTAGAGACAAATTTTCCAGGTGGGAGGCACTCTGAATAAAAGCCTCCCCCAGCAAAGGCCTCTGACACCCCCTCCCCCACCACAACAGAAGCTCTTGGATGAAAGTGGAAAAAGAAACCAACTGTTTATTTAATAACACACGCAGGGTGCCCTGCAAGGCACAAGGGAAGGGGAAAGGGAGAAAGAGGGAAAAAACAAACCCAAATTATTAAACCTGGGTAAACAACTGAAGAACTTTAGTGTCCTTTTCCTCAGGTGCAGCTTCCCCCACTCCGGGGATCCCCGGAGAGCCGGGTGGAGTTGCTCCGGTGGCTCCCTGGGGAATTCTTGTCTACTGTCCTCTGGGGGCTTCTTGGTTTCTCAGGCGAGAGAGAGAAAACAGTCCAGAATAGCAAAAATCCAGAACGGGGACAAAAAAAGGAGAAAAACCAAAATCCCAGGGAAGGAAAAAAAAAAAAAAAAAATACAAGCAACACTGCAAGTGGCCACAGCCAAACTAAGCAATGTCCCTTCCTCCCCCTCGCTCCTGGGGAAGAATTTCAAAACAACCCGCGCCCGGCAGTTTCTCTCGGCTGCTGGATGCAATTAAAGCTACAGAACCACATTTCTAAGCACATATGCAAACGATAGGGAATACAAGTATCATAACATCACCCCAAGACAAATTCATAAATAGAATTTTGCATTTTTGAAGGAGAAGGGATAGTGAGAGGACAACCTAAAACTAGGATCAGAATAAATAAGCCAACCTGAGAGCAGAGGAAAAAAATTTAACAGGAATCAAAAACCCAAGTTTCATTTTCATATGAGACAGCTGAGTATAATTTATTGCACGGATAAAGAGTTTGAGAGCATTCCAAAAAAACAATTGCTTGCATGATGCCAGTTATTTTCAGGCACTCATTTAATGCAGTTCAGCAGGGACAAGTCACTTTCAAAATGTTTTGATTGCAAGTTCCACGTTAGTTAAAGATTCAGGCTGTAAACAGCTGTATAGCACTGCTGGGTAACTTTCAGGGCTAGGACAACCCTCTGGCACCCAGCAGCTCTTCCAGCATCCACAGGAACCACCTGCCCTCATCTAGAGATGAGCTTCAGCCACTAACCAAAGACTCTGCCCCTGCAAATTCCAGCGTACATCAGAGAGCAATATAAAGGGACAGGCTGCCAAAACTGGTTCACAATTAACACTTTGATGATTTAAAAAATCCTGCTTCCCCCTGAGCCCAATCTGCTCACACAGCAGCGCTCAGGGACAGCCTCCAGGCTGTTCTCACTGCTCCTTCATACACCACGCAAAGTTCCAGGATCAAAAGGAAAGAAAACTTGCAACCTGTAATCCCGTGGCCCCTAACCAAATGACAAAGTGATCATGCAGGGAAGTTTCTTGGCACAGACACCAGAAAATACATCAGCCCAGTGCTGTAATTACCACTCTACTATTGCTCAATTCAGCTAGTCATCCAGCAATTAAATGCACAGAGGAAAGAGGAATGGGGAGCAAAAAATCAGAAAAATTACTTCAGATAATACAGACACTTTATTTTAATATTAAAAAGTGCCAATGTTAGTAGCAAGACAAGCTTAAAAGAACTAGTATCCTTCTCCTGTAAATAGCTTGCTAAATTTATTACTTGGGCCAAGTTTTAATAATTCCCTCACAAGGGGAATATGGGTTGTGAAAAACTGCCCTAAACTGAAGATGATTCAGAAGCTGTATCAAAACATAGCAGCTCATGGAAAAAGCTCCAATAGAGATATGTCTATGTCAAGGTTCTTTTCCTCCCTCCTTTATATGCCCTGCTTATTTCGAGGGCAAAGACCAGAGCAGTTTTTCCATCTCCGTGGGCATCTAGTTGAAATCATACTACAGACAACCAAGTATCAGCAATGTCTCCAGATTTCAAGACAACTTCCAATGACCTCTGTTCATTAAGTCTCTTACCCATCCAAAACTTTTTGAAGGTGCTCCTAGAGAAGGGAGACGAGCATGAAAAAGTACTGTGACCTCAAATACAAATCAACAAATGAACTTTTAGGAAAAGCTCTATTATCGACATGCAAAATCTGTTTTGTCTTTTTCCAAGTTCATCTTTAATTTCCTTCCTTTAAGGTCCTTCAATGAAAAGGTATTGAAACCGTGTTTTTACATTAATCCGTTCTGTACTATTCAGATATTAGAGCATTTATTATAGCTTAATCCACTAAAAATTCATTATATTACAATTTCCTTTGTGGGAATTATTGTGATTGCCTGTCAGACATGCCTCAGAAGAAAACAGAAAGAATGAGATGCATTTCATCCATGGGGTGGTAAGGAAAAACCCAAAAGGACAGGCAGAAACTGCCAGTTTTTCCAAAGAGCATTTAAAAAGATCACTTCAGCAAACCTCCAAAGCTGCACAGCCAAGGAGACAGCCACTACATGAACTGCCTGCAGGGCACCTGTGTTGAAATAGAAGGTCTGTAAAATATACTTTGGAAATCCACTTCACTGTAGAAATTTAGTGGAAAATCTGCTGGAAGAGGATTATACTGAAGAGCAGATGTGGAATTTTGTTTTTCAACTGCATAAAAACATAGTCTGAGAGTTAGTAAAGCAACTCATGCTCAATGACCTTTCTTTTCAGCAAAGTTCTGCTACTTCTTATGTTTGCATTTTAGGCACAATGTTAGTTATTTCCTGCTCTATCACTCTTCTTGTTCATTATTTGAAGGTGTATCTCTGGGGTCAAAAATTGAAAACACAGGAGTTGCTTAATAACCAGGGGAATTCAAGGTAAATTTAACTGAAAAACAAGCACAAAGTGTGGCACATAAAGAACTTTTAGTTTTTTGGTATCTTGATAACATTAACTGTGCATTTGCCCTGATGTCCCATCAGATTATACAGACCAAGAGCACTTTCCTTTGTCAGAGGTAACTCAAGAGAGGAACATGAATTCAATTGTATGCTTTAAAAACCCAAGCAAAGTCCCTCCTACACACAAAATTCTTCATTACTTTCTGTAAGAAAAGCAAAGCTATTGAAATCTGCAGTATCACACAATTTCTCTTTCCTATCCAAAGGTTTTTGTTTGGTTTGTGCTTTTTTTTTTAACTCCTTCAATGCTTATCAAATCATTTTGCAGAAAGCACACTTTTTAAAAATGCAATTCAATATCTAGGCACAGTTTAAAACAAACTGGTAGTCTGTAAATATCTTCATCACTATTTGGGTTAAAGTTTTTTCCATAAACATCAATAACAAGTAGTTTCAATGTAATGCTGGCTGAGACCTAAAACCAGAACAAATCAAGCAATCTGATCTAGTCACAGTATTCTGGAAATCCACTGTGGTTTGGGTCAATGGTACTACATGATTACACTGTATGAAAATCTTAGTTGTCTCCACAGTATGGCAATAGCACAGCATATACTGAATTCCCAGAGACCAGCAGAGAAAAAGGTGAATGAATCTCTCTGAAGTGACCCCATGGTGTTGACTGATATGGCTACAAGTCCATAATCAAACAGCTGAAGTAATGTTTACACTAACACGTTAAAAGTTAACACCTACACATTGTACATTTAATCAGCACAACCACAATCAGAAGTCCTTCAGACTCAGTTTGAGACAAGTCCTCGGGGTGTTCAGTGACAGCTGATAAGGGTGGCAGTCTCCCCCTTGTTCAGGAGAGCTCTGCAGGCTCCTTGACAGCTGCCCATTCCTTTTGACAGCACATCTTCATTATCTGCAAGACCTCTACCAAACTGTCAAACCCAGCTGACATCAGCCAACAAATTCAAAAGCCCTAGATGAGCCCAGGCTGGCTGACAGATGAGCTGTAACAGCTCTTGGGTTTCACCTCACTTTCAGTCAGAGAAGAAAACAAGAAAAACTCCTGGGGATTGAAGTTAAAAGAAACACTTTTCTATTGATCAGATTGCATTCACTTCAGTAAGAAACAGAAACTCTGCATCTATTTGGTACTTCAAAATAGAATTTTCTTGTAAAGCACATTTTGTATGGGCACAGGGTTTTTTCCGATCAACAGAATTTTCATAATTCGCTGGTGCAGATTTATGATGATGCCCACATTCCCTTCTACTGGTTTAAAAAAAAGAAGGCAGATTTTGAAAATAATTAATAGAGAGCATTCTGCTAGTCCCAGGACTTTCTCCACTGTGCAGCTGAAACCAGAACAATAAATCCAGTGACAGAGAATGCAGACACAGGGGAAATTTTGTATATGTCATGAAACAGAAATAATCTCTAAGTCTGTACTAGTACACACATATTGGTTCTTGTATGAAGGACAGGCTAGATTAAATGCTTTTAGTCATAAGAATAAATTTTACCAACAACACTGAAAGCCAGCCGTTTAATATACAGCACTAAGGCTCCTAACAAAATGAACATACAGGTGTCCTTGTGCTGCCTTCTGTCAAATGATATCCAGCATTCTTGGGAAATAGCACACTTGCAGTAACACATGCAAATTGTCACTATATTAAATCATGTACCTGACCTGCTTTTTTTTTTTTTTTTTTTTTTTTTTTNTTTTTTTTAATAATATTACAGGTAGCTCCATATCTCCTCCTTGCAAGAACTTGGATCACGACTGGTGAGTGGCCACATAAGCAAATTTTTAAATCATCAGCAACATCGAACTTAAAATTGTTGTATCTACACATGCCACGGTCAGTGATTTCCCAGTAACCTGAAACAGGTTTAATCTTCAATTAGAAGACCACCTCAAGAGTAACTTTTCTGCTTTGACTGCATACTGACCAGGTTCAGGGCGGCGTAAGGCACACACGATCTCCAGGATGGTATGGAGAAGACACTTTATTGCAAAAATCCAGGGTTCTTAAACTGTTAGCTTGTTACGTGTTTACATACTTGTGAGACACAACAAGTGTGCTTAACCAACCACCACAGACCACAATAACAGGCATCCAACATAACCAACCACAAGCCCCATGGTGTGAGCACTTATTGGTTCTAATAATTGTTTTACAATTACATAACTTGTTTTTCACCTCTAGTTTAGCTGAGTCATTCCCAGAATGCTTTTCTACTTAGCTAAAGGAGCAGAAGTGAGCAAGGATTTTACAAAGGTGACAAGGCCTTCATTTTGTAAGGCCTTTCTGCTCCACAACATTTCTAGTGTCATTTTTTCTCTTTACTGAGACACACAGAAACTATCTGGACTGAACAACAAATTACTTCAGTTATCTGAGTACAAATATTTTTCCAGTGTATAACCACACAGAAAAATGATGGGTGTACTCCAAGTTTCTCACTCTCATTTTGCTTTGTATTTACAATATAAACTCTTTGGAGAAGAGTCTTCATAAAGCTAATATTTGAAGTGCCTGACTCTTCAACAATAAGAACTTCAGGCAATTGGCAATTAAGATGCTGAATGCCATCTATGCACTTTCTGTTAAATAACTGAAAAACCCTCTCTAAGTAAATAACCACGGCTTTGTACTCATAGCTACTACAAAACAGAGGACTTTGCTCTTCAATACAGTCAGCTGTTCTCACCAACAATACCTGCCTTTCAGACACTCAGACTTCTAAGACTCTTCAAGTCCAAGAACTCAGTTAAGTTAGAAGAGCTGAGTGCTAATCCCATTTATTTCATAACTGGTGTTAATTTCAAATAAACAAAGCCTGAAAAACAAACTCACCTTTCTCTCACTTCATCAGAAAAGCTACAATTCAGAGAGACTTATTCGCCGTTTTTTCTGCTGGTCTCAGGGAGCTCTCAACAAAAAGCAGAAGTTAGAAGTATTTTATTGTTCATCATTTCAGTGATGTAACTTGCATAGGTAACCTGGCAACATGTTTGATAATACTGAAATAAAGGATCTGGGAAACACTACTCTAAAACTATGCTTTTAAGTTCAAAATGCTTAAGTACAGAAAGTTTTGGGGACTGCAAACTGCAAATGAGGCCAGTTTAAATACGCTGACCCACATGTGTCCACACTGCCGTTATGCTCCAGCCCTGATGGCACTGCTCTGTTCCTGAAGGTCTTTGTTCTTCAATGCTATGGAGGGGAACAGATAGCGGTAGTGACAAATCCCACAGGCTTGAAAAACTTTTAAAGTATTTGCATTAAAGCACTAAAAAGGACAGAAAAATAAGCACATGTAAGCAGAGGCTGTAAGTGGGTTTCCCAGCCTCTGATGGTTTATAGAAAATTAACTGTCACTCCCAGCTATTAACTCTTCAGTTAGTGGGAATCCATTACTTGGCTGAAACTCCTTGGAGCTTCTTCTGCAGCGGACATGTCTGCTCCAGTTTTGCTGCTCACCAACACCAGGATAAAGCTCTGCACTTAGGATTCTCCCTCCTGATGCATCATCTTTGATAAATGAAAAGAGCAAGATCACATTTTAAAGACTGCATAACCCATTTATTCTCACTTCTGTGTATAAAGCTGTGCAAAAACCACTGAAGAGGAGGTCTGAGATAAAATGGCAAGCACAGGAGCTATTTAACAGTCAACCAGGTCTAGTCTCACCTTCCCATTCAAGCAAGATCATTTCCTCTAATGACTTTTTCTAAAAGGAATTAATTCTACCCAGCTGCCAGGGCTTTCATTCCCCTCAGGAGACTCTTCCACAACCTGCACTCTCTCACCAGCAGTAATTCCTTAGACAGTGTTTAAACTAATCCATTATTGGCTTCATTCCATTACTCCGGAGATGATATGAAGGAGCCATAACTAAGTATTTAACTCCTCTTTTCAACATTTAAGCCCTACAAATATTTGTACATTTGCATCTCCTAATCTATTCCAGTAGTCATAACACATAGAGTACACATGGAGCTTGAAATTCTTTGAATCAAGGACTCCCATTATTTTTGTTGATTTTTCCAACATAATTCAGATAATGAGGTTCCAGAAACAAGATTTTATGAGATATTGACACAGGGGCTCGCTGGGGGAACCACCAACCACAGCTTCAGTGTTTGGCTCTGCAATGTATTTGCAAACAAGGACTACACTGAGAGTGCAGCACACTCCTAAGTTCAAATCCATTGCTTCTAAGCAGAAAAGCTTCTCAAATTAACCACCAAGAGAAACGGCATAGAAAGAAGAGGAAAACAAGTCACTAACATTGAAAGACTGTGTACTTTAGCACAGGTGAGAAACTCTAGAAAAACAAACATCATAGAGTGCCGGCATTCTCTAGTGCTAGGTCCCTAATTTTCAGCTCCCTAAGTTTCCCTAACCCGTAAGTTTCAGCTCCCTCGAGCACTGCTGACATTTGCTATTGTGGAACAGCCTAAGGAGAGTCCAACAGGTTTTTCTAGAATATCCTGACCTCTGGCACCCAAATTCCCAGTCAACTCTCATCCTTTCTGATGGCTTTTCTATTTGACTTGAACTTCTTATTTTAGCAAAGGACACTCTCCTTAGACCCTGCTCCTTAACCCAGCTGTCCAGTACTGTGTTTCAGCACCCCTTACCAAACACATAGTTAGACCATCTTCAACTTAAGCTCTTCAGGAGAGCAACTGTTCTGTTTTACATTTGCAATGTTCTCCTTAAACCCCTGAGTAAAAGAACTTGGGTGTTTTTCCCCTCACCTCCCAAATCTGCCATTACTACATAAAGAGACCTCAACTTTTTATCTACCAATTACTACTCTTATACCAAAAAAAGCCGTCAAATATACTGATTATAAGATTTCTGACAGCTCTTATTCTTATCTCTGACAAACAAGACTTTTCTGTAAGACCACTAGGCTATTTTTTATATTCTAGTCCTTCTAGTTTGAGGCAATGCTGTGCTGTGAGCAAGCTGTTGCTTCGACTTCATTTGCTTCAACAGCAGGTTCTCCAGCCTTTTCTCAAATTTTTAATGGTCTGCCTACAGCCTTATAACCCAGCTTACATCCCTTTCTCAAATACATGATCTGTGTAGATACCATTTAAAGGAGCTTCACAATATACAGCACCTATGATTCCTAGCAAACACTGCTATCTCAATTGCATCTTCATTCCAGAACTACAGATAGCAATAACGACAGCCATAAAGTACCATCTCTGAGACTTTTATAATCCATAAGGACATTTTTACCCAATCACAAATGTTTAAGTCATAATTTACTGTTGATGCCTGTTCTCAAAGAACATTCTCATCACATCTGACATCAAGAACCACCAAAACCAGGGACCAACAGCCCCTGGAGAACAGGTACATCTGCATGTCCTACCCATCTCTCTTTTCTCTCGAGTTTTACATCTTAAACGTGTGGCCACACAAAAATAATTTCATTTCACCTATAGGGTGGAACACATATCAGGTTCCCCACTTGGTAACCCACAACTGAACAAGTACTAGATAGCAAATATTAAGGAGAGATGATGTGAATGTTGTCATGCTGATGTTCACTCCTCTGCTCCTCCCGTAGTACAGGACCTATCCTGAGAAGATTCATGACTATACTGTAGAATAAAACCCTTCCTACAGTTCTTTCCTTTTGAAGAGGTGAGAGATAGAAAGTAAAATCATTTCTTGATTGTATCTTACAAAACTAAGAACACTTTTACTTTGAGACTTCAAGTGCTCTTAGTATCAAGTTTATATGATTCAAGAACTTGGATCAGTCTACACCATTATGCATTGATCCAATGCTAACACTAGAAGCAGCACACTGATGAAGGGCATTATAGGTACATACATGCATAGCTTACTTTCAGGGAGAGAAAACAATCTACTTTGAACAAAAGCAGAAATCTGCCCAAGGTTATTAAATATGTTCAAGGTTTTCAACACAAAATGTGGTAAGGTGAAAAAGCCACATTCAGAACAGTTAGTTCATCTTGCCAACTCAGCATCATCAGTATTACCAACTCAGATTTTTACTGGATTCAAACTCAGCGACATATAAAAGCAGAGGCAAGACAGATGCACACTCACCCCAGGCACACCAGAGCTTCGCCCTATCCTTATGGATCTTTCAACTGCTTCTTATAGTAGAGAAATTGTACAAGATTATAAATCAAATCACAAGCACCATTATTAAAATGAAAGCTCAAACAGGTACCATAGGAAATAGCAAACTCAGCTTGCTGATAAATCACTTACCCTCATCAGTACAGTCATTCAGAAAGTGATAGTATTGCAACACTTGGCCATATTTAAGCTCCGAGTTATGTTTCTGTGATCACTCTGGACACCTCTTAAGAGCAAGAACCAGCAATCAGTGTTTGCAAATAGATGCAGCAAAAATTTCACCATGTACTTCAGAGACAGGTATGATGTTTAACTATGAATGTCCTTCCTTCTAATCACTCCATCCTTCCTCACTCTACCTGTGATACACTGAGTTATACGCATTTTTTCAAAACACTCTCTTTACAAGCTTATGAAAATTAGAAACATACACTAACTTGAAAATGAAAAATATACAGTAACTTGTACTTTAAACACTGTAATTTATCATGTGACACAAATTCACTCCCTCTTCCCTGCATTGACAATTTTATAATGCATTTTCCATGCTTTTTTTTTTGTTTCACTTCTCAATTCCAAAAAGCATGGATAGTTAATTATAAATTTCATACTCCCAGTAAGTTCCTACCTAAATCACTTGTAAACATTTAGAATGAAAATTAAGAATTCAGCTGGTTCTTCACTGTTTACTTGCTTACCTTTTTTTCCTGCTACAAAAACACTCTAGTCACAAGTTCCTTGTAAAACGGAACAGCTTCTTTTATATCTCTGTCCTTTGCATTGCTGTATTAATTTGAGCCATTGAAAACTCCGCTATTGATACTACAGCCTGGATTGTGCAAGCACTTACTTTAAAAGATAAGATATCGGTCCTAAATTTCCTAACGTACTCTGGCTTCAGCTCTGCATGCAGAGGAGTTGCTTAGACTTACAGACATAACTGAGAAATGTCACAATGTAAATCCAAGAAGGCAAATCTTCCATCTAATGAATAATCACACAGACCGTATTTGTCGGTTAAAGTAACAGCTCTTAACCCAAACTGAAACGAATAAGGGAGTGTCTTTACAAACAAATGGCTGGTAAGGATAAGACCTGAGTCTGCTAGTAAGATAACTTTGATACTGAGAGACAGAAGAAACAATAAGTAGGATTTCCATAGGAATTTCCCTAATTAGATTTACCCAAAACTGTGTTAATAAACTACAAGAACAGAGACACAAGAGAAACAAGAAAAAGGGGATGTATATTGGAGATGTCTGTATTAGGGAGGGATGTATATTAATTAGGCGTTCCGGGAAATCTGTACCTCTCGAGTACCTCAGCCAATGGGGAAAAGAGAGAGGGAACCTGCGGCCGGGAATTAGGATAAAAGAGGCTGTGTCCTCTATCAGTCTGAGAGAGACCCCATGGGAAATGCCCATGACCTCTCCCTTTATTCATGAATAAAGCTACAGGACTCCTCTGTCTCCTTTTTGGACATAAACCTCTGGCATTTTTGGATTAATTTTCCTGACAAAACAAATCCCAGAGTCACACAAAAGCTGTCTCCAAACAATAGAAGATATTTTCTCTGTCTCTGCACTATCAAATACAAAAGCTGTTAATCTTCATGCTGTGATTGTGAATTGCTGCAAACCAGATAGAGCACTACAGCGTCTACAGCACTGCATGTATTTCTGCCATTCCCATTGGTCACTTCTGTTTGGAGAGCAAATCCAAGGAGTATGTGCAAACAGGAGAAAACAACTGATCATTTGTCACATTCCACTGTGGGGAACTGCGGGGAGTATTTTAAAAATAGATGGTGTAGGATGAAATTAAGTGAACCAAGACAACACTCTATCTGAGAACCACTTCTTGGTAATGAACAGCAAAAGAATGAAGTAACTGCCCTATTAAAGAGGGCTAGAAAAGGCAGAAAAAGCGGAAGGAAAATGAAAGGATGGAGGGGGAGAGAGAGAGGGAGGGAAGACAGACAGAAAAAGCAGGCATTACCACCAGCAGGTTGGGGAATGCCATCGACGTCCCAGCGGCAGAGGGTGTGGTGCGTGCATGCTGCCAGCCCGGGGGCTTGCACAGCTCTCGGAGATGCGTGGCTTCACTGGCACAACTGCGGCAATGAGCACCTGGACACTTGGTACCTGGGGACTATGCAGGAGATACAGGACCCTGGACAGGGTTGCAGCAGCGATCACAGCAGAGGGCTGGATGGGAGGCAGACAGGGTTGGACGCAGTGACTCAAATAGGTGTTGGCCAGAGACACAGAGAGGCAGGACAGGCAGCAGCTGGGACGGATGAAGGAGTAGGGCTGGACAGAGGCTACACACAAGGCTCGGAGTTCAGCCGGTGTCCCACCGAGTGCCCAGTGAGAGGGAAGGCAAATACGTGGGGGCGAGCGAGAGCCAGAAAGGGCAGAAGAGCCAAAAGGCAGACTGGAGCCAGAGCAAAAGGGGAAAAAAACACGCTGGGGCCAGGGTGAGAAGCAGACCTCAGCAGCCTGGAGCCAAAGTAAAAACACAAGACCCAAAAGCCCCCCGACAAAAAAAGCCCCAACTCAAAAAGACCAAAAGACAAGATTCAAAAAGCCCCCAACCAAAGAAGCCCCAGAGCTTGTGACACAGCTACTTTTTATGCCCCCCTGGCTCCTCCCAAAGTCTGTCTGCTGACAGGAGTCCATTTGCCCAGTCCACAGTTCCACTGCAGTCCACTGGTGGAAACCTTTCGCCATCCAATTGAAAAATGTCTCTGGAGGGAACAGTGTCTTTGGTGTTCCCCTGCCGACTGTCTGCCTCATGTAAGACATGACATGGTGGCCAGGCAAAATCTCCCTAGAGACAGGGCCTTCTCCCATCTTAACTCCTGCCAAAGTGGCAGATGTGCACCCCCTACCCCACCTGCTTCTGACAATGTGTTAAGACAAATAAAATTGAATTGGCTCCTCACATAATTTAAACATGGAATCAGATTAGAATTTCTATTTCATTATACTGGCAATAAGAAGAAAGCCATGAAAAAGTCTAGGCAATTCATTTAAATGAACACGTAAAACCGCTGAGAACACTGGGTAAGCACAGGAAAGAACTTACTGCAGTGCAAACCCATGCTCTGATGTCAGCTGCATCTTTGCAGGAAAGGACAGCACAAGACCCTAATTTAGTTTGTTCAGCCAGTTAAATACAATTATTAGTTTACAGAAATACAAGAAACAGACTAAAAAGGTTAAAAATCCCTAAAAGCTTGCATCCCTCTATTACCTTATGAATTAAAAGCCAAATAGAACAGAGCTATCAGGTGTAAGAAATGGAGAGCCACAAGAATTAGTGACAGTATTTGGAAGAATCAAGTTGATTTTTTTTTTATTAAGTATCAAAGCATTTTTTTTCTTATTTGATATATTTTAGATGGTTCTATTTAACTGACTGTCTTGGGGTGATTCGTAATGATAATGTATCCCGAAATAATTTGAGCCGAAATACTGTTGCTGTACCTTTAAGACCCTGAAGCCGGTAATCGTATGAGTATGTGTGCGTGGGGAGAAGAAAGTTAGCTTTTGGAGCAGGCGTTTTTTAAAGCTGCCCGCCCAGGTTTCAATCGCGGCTTGCACGGCGTGGTGTTTGCTTCATCGGGCGGTTCGATCTTTCCTCAGGCAAAGGTTTTTTTCTTTCCTTTTTTTCTCGTCTTGGAAAAGCTGCCGTGGCGGTCTTTGGGCTGCCTCGAGGGCGAATTCCGCAGCTTCCTATCCGAGAGCCGGAGGCATCTCGCTGTTAGTGGAGCGGAGCGACTCCAGCCCAAGCTGCCATTAACCGCATCCCGCCGGGACGAAAAAAGACACCGACTATTCCGAGCCCAGCTGCCTCGCCTGCCGTGCCCATTCTCCTGTGCCTTGCCGTGAAAAGATGGGACGAGCCATCGGGGCTTTGTCTGCTGCTGGAACTGCGCCATGAAGCTTCTGCCTTTCCTGACGCCATATTGTCTCTTCGTTCCAGTGGGGTGGTGAGGTCTAGCAGTTATTTACGGGTTTTTTTTCCTACCTGTTGGCATCCTGTTTTTTAATAAACCGTGGATTTTTAACTTTCCTCTATTACTATTAATTTCTTATTGGTGGAAAGGGATTATTGGAATCCTAAAGGAGATAACTCATTCCAGCGCATTCGCCTTTAAGTTGTCCCAAACCAAGACACTTACAAAAGTATAAAAGTGGATTCCTGGAACCCTAATTGAATTCTAGTTTTCATAAAGAAGAAACGTGACACGAAATGGGAGCAAGAAAATACTACTCCCTGTCTCTTCTTTGAAGACTCTGAACAGATGAACATAAAGCAGTGCATTTATTTGAACTGTGCAGAAGCAATGCATAATACAAAACAGCCAGAATTAGGAGAGGCTTAACAGGGTCCCAAGTATCTCACACTATGCTAGTAACCAGTTACCCAAAGTCATATGTTCGGTGTGTGAACTAATAGTGCCTCAAATCTGATTACACTTCTCTACAATCCCATTTATGAATGCTTCTAGTGACTGTGTTGGAAAATGAACAGTAGAAATCATGGTGTCCAAACCCATTTACTTGCCAAATCAAAATACATCAAACACCCAAGCTCACTTCCCTGTAAATTTCTATCCAATGACAAAAACCAAGGCGTCTGCCAGCTGGCAGGTTTTTTGCTGCCTTTACAGAAACTTACAGCTGTAAGCACAGACTGAAAGGCTGTCATGGCAATTCACTGTTGAAGGAGGGAAACCGAATGACAGATAGAGACTCACCTAGTAACTGAACTTTCTAAGCTCATGCTACAACTGGTTTGAAAGCAGTAACTGTAAAGCCATTAAACATACTCTTATTACATTATGCAGAGACAGTCAAAAGATTTCAGTGTAACATCTGTGTAACATCTGTGTAACACAATTTGGGATGTCACTCCAAGAAGAATGGTTAAGGACTTTAACAACACCACTGAAATGAACAAATTCCTGCCAGGTCAAGTCAGAGAATGAGAAGACTAAAAATAAATCACAGAAGAAGAAAAAAAAAAACAACTAAAATTTGTCATCTAAGCAATGGAACAGTAAGTAATCCTTAAACAACAACCCTCTCCCCATCATGTTTCATTCCAAAATCCATGCTCATGACTTACTACACAATTAGCAGTGCTATGACACCACATGGTGCCACTGCTCCATAATGTAGGAGTCTTCCTATAACCATTCATCAACTGTGTCTCCTCTAATTAAAAATGACTCATGAAATAAGCTGCATTATATTATTAAACTTCAAACAAACCAAAGCAAATTTAACTAAATTAAATTTAACTCTATACAGTATCATGTTAAGGATTTTGAAATTAAGTGCTGGAGAATGAACACCTGGTTGTAAAGTTCCTTTGAATGGGCAGAAAGGCCTTTCCTCTGTAAAATGCCCCAGGGATCCAAAAAGGCAAAGGGAGCCCAGCTGAGAGAAGACATACAAGGGAACACCTGCCAAGGTGCCCATGCCTTGGCAGGGGGGCTAGACTAGACAATCTCCAGGGGTCACTTCCAACCCTAACGATTCTGAGAAACCACTAAGAAAAAAATATGATTACTACTCCTGGCTTGCAGTTCACCATGCCTTCCCTATTGCAATAGGAAAAGCTATTGGATCCTCTCAGGCTTAGGATCTCAGTTTTACAAACATGGCATGAGTCCAGCAGTGACTGATGGAGTGGAGCACCAGTGACTCCAGCGCTGGGTCCAACACCAAACACCAACAGTGCCTCTGAAAAAAATGAGGACTTAAAGCAACATCCCATGACACTAAATCCAGCTTCCTTGTAATGTTTCATAAACATCTAACATCATCCCATAAACTCCAACGTTTTAGCAATTTCAATTGTAAGGGTCTTCACAGTTTGCAGTCAGACACCAGTTTTCAGAGTAAGCCTGCTCAATGCCACACAGCTGTGACAAAGACCATTTTCTCAGCTTGCCTCTTGGACCACACCAGGCCTCTGTCTGCCCTGCCCTTAGGCTTGCCCTTTTCCATTGTATCACAAACCATTTTCATAATTTTCTTGGTATGCTCTGATCCAGCCCCATCCAAGCTATCTTCCCACATGCAATACAGACACCAGATCCCAACTCCTTGTCTGATATTCCTTTACCACAACACTTGCAAACCTCCACTCACAGGTTACAAGTCTGTATTGCCACTGCCTATCACCATTACCAGCCTTCAATTCTGCCATGTGATTTCCATCTCTCTCTCTTTTGTCCCTTAGTAGATCACAGGTACAGTCCTCCTGCAAAATTTCTCCATGCTACCAAAACATTGCACATCAAGTCTTATTAATACCCTGAGGACCTATGCTACTTGTTGTCAGAGATTCTTGAAGGAAAAGTGGAGTATATATATGGAATAATTTTTTTACATTTTAAGAACCATATGGTTAGACCCAGGGGAGAGGGCAGGGGGAAGGTAAGAGAGTGTGACAAGATTATTCACCAACCCTGACCTCTAACCACTCAACTCCATCCACCTGAATTACTCAAAACCAGCCTGCAATATTTTCATAAGGTTTGTCTTCCCCTCACTGAAAACAAGATACTGAGTGACTTTCAGAATGTGGCAAATCATGTATTTTGAACACCTGAATCAGATCAAGTGAGAGGAACGGTGGGAGTCTGAGGGGCTGCCTGTGCTTTAAACCACTTTTTTGTTTTTTAAATGGCTACATCATTTCAGAACAAGGGAAGAAGGAAGAGCACTGCCAGTAGAATTTGACAGTTTTCCACATAGTGGTTCTTAAATTAGACCATTAAGTCTATCGTACATATTAGGCACTTATTTCATGAAAGAAAACGGTGTTTATTTCCCAGGTGCATCTCAGGAAGTGGGCGATGAACTCCTGTCCGTACAGTAAATGCAGCAGGCTGCCTGGCTTTTATAGATAGGTAGATAGACAGATAGATAGATAGATAGATGTATTTTTATTTATTTATATTTATACTTTGAGCATAAGCTGATAACCTTTAACCGTAATAGCTCCAAATTAACTAGACAACAATCTCTCGAGCGGTAGAAAAGGCTGCTGTTTCCAGATGAAGTAGGTTTCTTTCACATTTTAGAAGCCTAGCTGTACATCCTTAGCAGCTCCTTCCTCTCAGAGTTTTCTATCTTCACCAGAGTAACTTTTCCGTCATTACAGAAGGACAAGACAAATGCTTCAGTGCATGACAGAGTGAACTTCCCAGGCAAAGCCCCGCTCCTCTCGGCACCAGAGAGCCACTTCCCAACCTGCGGGGGAGGAGAAGCGCTCCCAGCAGTCGCTCCAGCCGGGCACAGCGACTCGACCGAGTCGGGAGCCCCTGAATCCCCAGCAGAACTCCCCCTCCACCTCCGCAGTGGCCGTCACCGCCCGCAGTGCCGGGACACGGCGTTCCCCGCACCCTTTGTGAGCGACACCGGCTCCAAAGCGGAGAAGGCCGGGGCGGTCCCTCACTCACCTGCGATTCATTGGCCGCACTCGCACGGCTACCTTCACGGAGGCCATGGCTCATCCCCGCCGGCCCGAGCTGTCCCTCGCCACCGCCACGCCCGCCGCCAGGGCCGAGCAAGGCCACCGCCGGCCTAGCCCATGTCGCTACAGCTATCGCCACCCTACCCCAACAGACGGTACGGCGGCCGCGCAAGGACAAAACGCCCCCAGGCGTTCGGCTGCCCGGCCGCGCTGGGGCGGGGCGGGGGAGCTGAGGGCGGAGGAGACAGAGGAGGAGGAGGAAGAAAGCCAGGAAGAGGAGGTTTGGGGGGAGTGGAAGAGACTGGTACTGTGGGTGGGCGTATGGGAATTTCTCCAAAGGACCATCTACCGCGGTATATTTATTTATTGGAGGGGTGTATGCTCCTATACAAACATATACATATATACATATAGTCATATATATAGTCATATATATACACACATATATCACAGAATCGCATATTCAGTTAGGTTGAAAAAGACCTCTGAGATCATCGAGTCCAACCTTTGACTGAACACCATCATGTCAACTAGACCAGATCACATCCAGTCCTTCCTTAAACAACTCCAGGGACAGAGTGATCCACCACCTCCCTGGGCAGCCCGTTCTACTGTCTAATCACCTCTTCTGTAAAGAGACTTTTCCTGATTCCCAGCGTGAAGTTCCCCTGGTGTGGTATAAGACTACAAAGAGGTTAACCCTCACCTGGCTATGACCTCCTTTCTGGAAACCACTTGGTTATATATACACATATGTGTATTTATACACACATACATATATGCACATATACATAGATATACATATATATATACACATATACAGCTCTCTATAAATATATAACTTCCTATTATACATAGAAAAAATTTTATACAGGGTTATATATAAGGAGATAGATAGATAGATAGATAGATGCATGCGCCCCTATATATCCCTATACATTCCCCATATATACATCCTTCTCTCTAAATATATACACACCCATATACATATATCTATATATGGGGAAGATAGATATATATTTCTATCTATCTATCTGCCATTTATATCTGCCATTTATATCTGTGCGTATCTTTATGTTCCTACATATATCATGGAATTGTTCAGGATGGAAGGGGCCTCTGAAGATCACCCAGTCCAACCACCCCGTCAAGGCAGGGTCACCTAGAGCAGGTGACACAGGAACATACCCAGGTAGGTTTGGAATATCTCCAGAGAGGGAGACTCCATGACCTTCCTGGGCAGCCTGTTCCAGTGCTCTGCTACCCTCAGTGTAAAGAAGTTCTTCATGTTGAGCTGGAACTCCTTGTGGTTTAGTTTATGGCCATTGCTCCTTGTCCTATCTCTGGGAACCATTGAAAAGAGTCTGGCACCCTCCTCTTGGCACAGAGATATTTGTCTGTATTGATGAGATTCCCTCTAAGTTTTCTCTTCTCCAGACTAAACAAGGCCAGCTCCCACAGTCTGTCCTCATAAGAGAGATGCTCCAGATCCCTAATCATCTTTGTGACCTCTGCTGAAATATGTCCAGTAGTTCCTTGTCTCTTTTGTACTGAGGAGCCCAGAATGTGTCCTTATTAAGGCCAAGTAGAGGGGGAGGGTCTTCTTCCTGGACCTACTGGTCACACTCTTCCCAATAAACCCCAGGATACTGTTGGCCCTCCTGGCAGCAAGGTTACACAATATTTTTGTTGGTAATATCTCTTTTTCTTCTTGGCTACATATATGTATGTACATACATAGGTGTTTAAGAGAAGGTGTTAAAACCATGCGTGCAATCCCTGTCACTCTCTGCCAGGCTGCACCTGGTGAGATGACACCACGGTTGGACTGCCACCATGCTGGTACCATGGGGCTGGGGACAGAGCCTGAACCCAGCGTCTCACCATGTTGCAGTACCCAGAGGGACAGGCTCAACAAACCAGAGACACAGGCAGCACTGTCTCAGCAAAGGAAGGAAACATCTCCGTGAAACAGAAATGGGATTCGTAGAGAGCATCATGGTCAAATAATAATATTTAGGTATATAACACAATAAATCTGGGTTATTATTTTTTTAGAGCAGCTCTCCTGGTAGGTATCAGCACTGACTCTGTCCTTTGAGTAAAACAAGAAAAGCTGATTATGGTCAGCTTGGCAAAAAGTGAGAGAATAAAAAGGTTAAATTCAAATGTTCATTAAATGCAGTGTGCTGGAGCACCTTTCCTACAAATACAGGGTGTGAGATTTGGGGTTGCTCATCCTGGGGAAGGGAAGGCTCCAGGGAAACCTCATTGCAGTCTACCAGTAACTAAAGGGGCTACAGGAAGGCTGGAGAGGGACTTTTGACAAAGCCATGGAGTGACAGGACAAGGAGAAATGGCTTCAAATTTACAGATGACAGGGTTAGATTGGATATTAGAAAAAAAATGCTTCACTATGAGGGTGGTGAGGCACCGGAACAGGTTGCCTGGAAAAGTTGTGGATGGAGGTGTTCAAGGCCAGGTTGGATTGAGCTCTGAGCAACCTGGTCTAATGGAAGATGTCCCTGCCCATGGCAGGGGTTTGAAAGATTTTGATGATCTCTGAGGTCTCTTCCAACCCAAACAATTCTGTGATTCTATGAAATAACAAATATTTTATTTGTTTGGTGTTGTCAGTGACTAGAAACTACACCCAAGATGGAGACACCATTTAAAACGCTGTATGAACATGGTTTCATTCAAGCCACTAAGGTGTTGACAAGCCAAAAAAACCCAGTTGCCAAGCACAGAAGATATCAGACCAAATCACCTCAACTTTAGCATGACTCCTATTGAGCACTTATTGTCTCCAAAAAGGGGAAGGAATAAAAAAGCAGCTGTGACGGTAAAATCATCACCTGATGAGCAATTAGTGTCAATGGCAAGTGCGATGAACAAGCTGACCTGCGAAAAGGAGGAGAGCAGAAAAGGGAAAGTGAAAGAGAGAAGGACCCCATTTTTAAACTCCAGAGGTGGGGAGGAAGTACCAGGGTCAGAGAAACACATCCAGGACAGAAGAAATTTACAGAATGATTGACTGCTTGAGGTGGTCAAAGGGGATGGGGTGGAAGGCTACTAGACACTGAAGGACAGCTGAAAACCAGGACAAAAAGAGATGCCATGGGGCTGGAGAAAGGAGATAATGAAGAAAGAAGGCATAAAAGTGATGTCCCCCACAGTGCTCCAGATCAACTGAGAGATGAGGTGACATTTGAAGGGAGAGGTCAGGTCCAAGGGGTGATTTTATAGCAAACCAGAAACTATTGTATGTTCAATTTTCTTGAGAAAGAGAAGAGGAGGGATAAGAACAAGAGGAGGCCAGGGCAAGGTGTAAGAAAGTCACTGATGCAGCAACTTAGAAGAAGGAGAAAGAAATATAGGGCCAGTAATAGGAAAGATGGAGAAAGGAACAATAAATAGATGAAGAGGGAAGAGCATATTTTTGGCGATCCATAAGGCTTTTAACAGCCAGACAGGACCTCTGACCTGTAAGTCAGAGATTAAAAACTGTTTTGAAGCTTTGGATATGCAAAAGAAAGTAGTGAATTTCTAATGTGGATTTTTCCTGAGGTTTTCAGTGATATGAAAGGACAAACACAGGTGAAAGATGCGAGGAGGGAGACAGTTTGTGGTGCTGAGACAAACTCCAAGGGTAAGAAAGGTGAGTTGAGAGAAGTTTTGGCAGAAGTGTCAGAATATCGTGTACCAGAGGTCACAGGAGCACTAAAAAGAAAGAAAGGGATCAGCTCTGCTATGCCAGAGAGGTGTTACAGTGGAAGACAAAGAACAGGGGTGTTGGGAAATCACAGAAATAACAATATTTGCTTAAAAATCAGCCAAGGACTGGGTCACCCAGGTGAGCGCAGGAGCTGACACACTGCAGCTGCCAAATGTTCAGGCAGGGGGACACGCACCAATGCATTGGGCAAACTGATTAAAGCCTATGAAAACTTCACAGAGGACCTTGGATGATATGCAATAAGCTGACAAGGAATAGCAAAAACACGTTAGAAAAATATAAGAATAAGTTTAAAATTGTGTAAGAAAAAATAGACATGTACATGCATGCATAATGGAATAAAAGAATAAAAGCAGTGGTAAAAGCTACATAGGGCTCCTAGGAAAGCCAACCAAAATATAGCCTAAGCTCTAGAGCATCTAGTAACTCCTCTCAAACAGTTGTGCTTTCCCTGTTTCTGCTTAGCAAAGCTATTGAAGAAATACACATTTTTCAATAAATACATAGCCACATGCTGTTCTGAGACCTCCAGCCATCAAGGGCACATGAGCTTTTGCACACTCAGAGATCCTCCTGTGTCATCAAAAACACTTTACCACTTCCACAGTGAGTGCCCATTGCAGATGGGAGCTGGACCAGCTAAGGCACCCACAGCACACCTGGCATGAAGCAGCAAAATATCCCCAGCTTCTCCCATCCTCCTAAAATTCTCCATAGTTTGCTATTTCAGAAAGTCCTTTCATTCACCTAGCCAGGACATGAATGCTACGTGCAGTCTATGGAGAGTAAAGCCTGAGCTGGTTTTGTCCAGCAGCATTGATGAAGCCTTGTCCATGGGATATAACCAGCATTAAGTGCTCCTCTCTCTCCTGTCCCTTGGTTCAACAATGAGTTTGCTTGAACTTTGCTTGAAGCTCTCACCGGTTCAGTCTGCCCCTGAAATTATTACACACAGTGTGTAACACCTCCTGAAGTTTCAGTAGGACAAATGAGTTTTACAAGAGGATGACTGAAAAGGAAGGCTGCTTTCCTAGGGCTGTATCCTGTAGTCAGGCTGCCCAGCAGATGTTCTAAGGATTGAGGTTGTAGGAAAGTTATTGTTCTCAGCCTGCATCCTACAACAATTGTCAGAAAGGGTTATTTTTGAGACTTCTAGACATAGGTCATAGTTTGTAGACAACACCCCCAAAAAAACAATATAAAGGATATGTAAATATACATACCCACACCAAGCTCCTCAACCTCCTTTCCTTAAAAACCTGGTGAAAAACACAGCTGTCAGTTTCTAAAGACTAAATATTTTACACTCTGAAACACCTGGCAGAATTTACAAACCCAAATCCTAACCAAACTCAAGGTACATGCATTGCCAAATACTCCTCAGCTGCTTTGGTATGTCTTTAATAAATGTGGTTCAGATAGGATTAATTAAGTATTTCCAAGGGTTTTTCTTGTGCTGTCACAAAAAAACCTCTCTGCCACCCTTCACTAGGAGTAGAGAAAGCAAGTTCCACCTGCAGTAGTAATTATCTTCAGACTCAAAGGTGGGGTCTCTGGAGCTGCTATGAATCTCCAGCCTGCTCACAAGAAGAAAAGAAGTGCTGCACCAGACTGACTCTTGGCCACCATCTTCTGCTTTTCCTTCTTGCTCTTAACTGAGCCCTTGCAATAAACTTCATTTTATTTTACAAGACCTCTTTTATACTATTTTCTAATATTCATGTCACATATACATTGGCTCTCAAATCACCACCCCACAATGCCATTGGCTACCTATAGTTAGAAAAACACCTTGCAATAACACCAGCTGGAAATACCTTTAATATCTTGTTTTAGAATTCCTGCTTGTTTTGAACTTGTTTTTAGCTAGAATTGATGCCTGAGAACTAAGGCAAACTAACAGTTCTCACTGCAAGGTAGCAGTTCCCAAAGCTAGCAGTTCCCACACTACATTTCTGGTTCAAAATATTCATGAAAGACGGCTTTGCACAACAGAAGTCTGTCCTACACAAAATCTTTTCTCATTACAAAGAGCACTAATGTGTTTCACAGAGTACACTCTATCATTTTAAATATGTTGCTGGGGCTTCTTAAAGTGAGGTTGTTTTTGTCCCCTCTCCTGCTTCACTTTCACTTAAGGAGCCTGACAACAAAAGGTATGCTACAGAGAAGTGGAAATGAAGAATAAGTTGTATTTGACATTTAATTTCTGCACAGCTGGAAAGAGAAATGAGATTGTCTATTGTTCAACTCATTATTTTTCCCATCCAAGAACATCCAACCATCCAAGAACACAACAGTATGTTGTTTCATTATTAAATGTAATAGAGAGATGTTCTGACAATTTTTTCTTATCAAGTTCTTATTATTTACAATTCATGGGCAGTGGCAGTCTCTGAGCTCTCTCTTTTGCTGTTTTCTGGTGCATCATTGAATTAAAAACCAAGGCAATCTGTTATGTCCAAAAGATAACATGACAGGGCCTGATAAACAAGCAAGCTCCAGAAAGATCTAACAATGTTTGATGAATTACAGCAGCACCATGTTTGGAGACGTTCTCTTGGCAGCACCCTGGGATTTACACAACACATCAACATGTCACTACTTGGGATAAAGAATAGCTGTATATTTTGAGGCTATGTCAGGGACAAGCTCTTGGGTATGCCAGTGCAGTTTTATCCATGAGGCCAAGGGAATGCCTTGTATACATACAGCACTGCTGTTTACTCTTGGCTTTTTAAAACACAGACAGTGCATTCCCCCTTACTCCTCATTCTAGCATCCCTTTTATCATTTTTATTGGCATTAAAGACAGAGGAGGTTTGAGGCTGCAAAATGTCTTCCAGGAAACCTCTCACAGTTTTTCAAGTGAGACATGAAACTGAGCACCTACACATTGCCATCTTGTATCACTCAACAAGTCACAGTGCTGGAGGACCATGAAATTTAGCACTGAGAACCATTTCTTCATTCTGCATCTGGAGAAGCAAAACAGACAATGCTGATGCTGACACCTCCAGCAAGAGGTAAAGGCTGTGAAGGGCACCTCTTGGGCATGTTAAACCCAGGGACTCAGATATGCTTGCTGTCAGAGTATCTAGATTTAAGGCAGGAAAATGTTCTTCAGAGATCAACCTTGGAAGATATCGGGCTGCAGAGCAAGGCCATGAGCGGCATGAAAGAAATTAAAATAAAACAGAAGCTTTCCTGGAGGCCAAAGAAGGTTTGGTTGATGGTATATGAGAAAAGAATAATAATTAACCATTCTGTATTTCCAATGTTATGTCTTTTCCTTCTCATGGCAGAAATTTCCCTTCCCTTTGCCTAGAGATGTTCAGGGTAGGAATTAGTGAGTTATTTACACTGTGGGTTTAGAGTACCTAATAATGAATGTCGCAGGCTGGACACTGGAAGATCATGGGCACAAGAAGTATCACTGCATGTATTTTAAACCCAGTTTGTTCCCTGGTATTTTTTCTCTCTTTTTTTTTAAATTCCATTTTTTTTCAATGGAAGTAAAGGTGAGCAACAAAGCCAAGCTTAGAATAAAATAAGAAGAAACTTGGCAAAATACAAATTGATGCAAACCCAAAGGTAAAATACTGAAAATCATTGAGAAATGTTGTACCAACTTCAGTGCAATTTAATCAGTATCTAGAGGTAAAAGCAGACAAATAACATTATTGGAATAAAGTTCTTTGAGAAAACACTTAGAGGATTTGGATAAGAAAAATTTGGAGAGAAATAGATTATTCTGAGTTAGTATAAAGCACATTTATGTCCTAATACACTAATACATTAAATCTTGTTGTATTTAATACTAAAATTAGGATCAGCAGAAAAACAAACTGTCATACAGGTCAGCTGTCTTAATAAGATAAGGCTTTTTCTGTAATCCCTAGGGAAAAGGACAGTGCAAGACTGAGCTACTAAATATGGTAACAGCCATAACAGAACTATTTTAGGAGGTACTTGAAAGGCAGCCCACACACCTTCAGAAGATCTACAAATTCCTCTTGACTGGAATGGAATATTTGGGCAGTCTGGAAAGCCATTTGCCCAACACGTGCTCATGAAAATAAGCATAACTATCTTTCTAATCAGGCTAGTAAGCCAAGTCTACCACCCAGCACACCAGCCCAAAAGCTGTGAATTTCAAGGGGCAAAAGACACGTCAAGAAAAGAGACAGCAAACAGAGGTAAGGGTGTGGTAAGAGATTGCTGTTGGGGCTGGGAAGGGCAGGTGGGTTCCTGATGGAGAGAGAAGCCCATGAGAAGCATGAGATAAAAGAGAATAACTGACTGATGAATACAGGCTCTGTTTCTGCATGAGGCGGACAAGGGAGAATTCAGCCCATTGGCTGAATACAGCCCATTGGCTGGGGGAACATAATGAAAAGCTGACTGCTTATATCCATCCTGCTGTTCCTGCCTATTCTTTGGAGTTCAATTGAACTGACTCCACTTTTGTTATCCAAAAGATAAAATAAGCTTCAGCATTGGCTTCAAAAGCCAGCTTTGCCTGAATAAGAAGTTGCAGGACTTTGCCTCTTTTAAAAGGCAGCTGAGAGGGTAGAGTTTGTGTGCTCTCCAAAATTGCCATCAGTTTGCTCCAGCTCCTTTTCCAGTGTGCAAGGGTACCAAGTCAATGAAACACCTTCTCACACATGGTCCTTGGAAGTTGGGTTTAGGTCATAGGTGACTCTTCATTCAGTGATGCAAAATATACTGTTCAAGAGCAGAAAAGGGATGTTCAGGCAATGTCATTGAAGAACCCACCCAAAAAAACCCCCCAGATTTGGGGACTGATGTATATTTTACAAAGGGTTTTGGGGAAAATTTAGCAAGAAACTAAACAACATCAGAAAGATTTTTTTTTCTTTCAAGTAACCAGTGTTACCTAGTCCTAGTTCCTTTCAGAAATAACCCTCACTTATAAGAAAATATTATTTAGTAGTCTTTCAACCTGCCACATGGGACATGGTTTAGTGGTAGACTTGGCAGTGCAGAGTTAACAGTTGGACTTGATGATCCTAAAGGGCTTCTCCAACTTAAATGATTCTATGAATCTTTCATTTCTTTTTTAATAACATCTGCAAAAGGCATTAGACAATGCTCTCTTAAATTTACATTCTGATCAAGCGAAGCATTTTAATAAAACTATATCTTGTCATTTTCACTTCATTGTATTTCCTAAATAACATAAAATTAGATCAGGATCACACAAACCAGAAAAAGAAAAACAGGTTTTATATGTCAATAAGTGCATATAGAAGATGTATTTAATGTGAATAAAAAGAAATCATGTCCCAAACTAATGCACATCGTATTCTCCCTTTAGTGGCCACTGTGCCTCCTCAAAAATAAAATCAAGACATGAAGATTAAATCATATCACATTGGAAAAGAAAGAAGAGTGAAGAAGACCTGAAACAGCTTTTAATTTCAAGTGTCTACTTTTCTGCTTAGCAATGTTTCACTAATAGATCAAGCATTGCTTGTCAGAGGCAACACAGTGCAATCCTGCACATCCTCCTGCCCAAAGCAAGAGGGAAAATCAGCTGGTTTCAAACCAGAGCTGAAATTATTTTGTTGTAGAGGGATCAACTCTCTTTCAACTGCTGAATTACTTATCCAGAAAAAAAATTGCAAAAAAATTGCAAAATCACATCTGCTGTGTGATGATTAAATTAAAAAGTCACTGCTGGTCACTAGAATTCAAAATACACTAAGATACAAATGTAGTTTTGATCAATATTTCAATTGATATAGTTTCCTGTATTTGCTATTAAACATAACAGCTATAACAATTATTTAAATATCACTTTCTAATTGGCAAAAAGTTGTGTATACAAACACCTAAAACACTAATACAGTGCTGCACTGCATAAAAAAATCCAATTGAATTTATGTTGGCTGTGAGAAGCATTGATGCCAAAATGATGATGGCATATTTACAAAATTTACATGTGGCGTTGTTGTATACATACTTATAGATGACTAGCATTCCCAGAGAGAATTTAGGTTTCCCCTCCTTGCCCTGGAATAAATATAGTAATATTATTGTTGGCAATAACAATATTGCTAATGTAATGTCTGGAGAATACACTCAGTGAAGACAGAAAGCCCATGGTGGCAGATATGCTGCAGCATAGCTCTTTCTATGCCTGGAATCTGCAGCCTGAATAGAGAAAATAGGTACCAGAACATAGGAAGAAAGAAGAAAAAGGAGGTGCACAGAGTCGCACAAGAAGTCAATGAGAAGAGAAGTTTTATGAACCACAAGAACACAGCCCAACACCTGGATCACACAGACTTCAGGGAAAGGGCACAGCCAGAGCTCAGTGTATGTCATCTTGGAAAACCAGTGAACAGCTCCCAGCATCCTTCATCTAACCCTTCCACTGTTTCAAAAGAAGCAAAAGACCAGCAATATAATGTCATGCTTACATTTTATCTCATGTACCTGCCTGATCTGGCATGTCACAGAGAAACAAGCTCTGCCTCCAAACAAAACCCAACCTGGTCTTGTATGAAATCAAGCCTAGTAAATAAATAAAGTCCTGAAATTTAAGTCAGTGCAACTTTAAGGTGCATTTCCCATTCAGAGGCTGAAATGAAACACCTCATAACAGTGTTTAGTCAGAAGATATGTTGCTAATCCCACATGGAAAAGCATTAATTAGTATGTTTCTACACGCTGATTGCAAAGAAGAAGCAGCCCTGGGCAGCAAAGGTCTTGCAGGCTAAATCAAGATCACAGTTTTCAGCCAGTATGTTTAAAATGTATCCCTAAACTATCTGTCAACTAACAGAGTCCCAAAAGATATTCCTTTGACTAAAGGTAGTTTGTTTGGTAACTCCATCACAGACATTTTCCAAGTGCCTACCCACCACCAAGCTACAATAAAGTTGGCATTCATTCACCAAGGAAAGGCATCTTCACAAAGGCAGTGCAGATAACACTTAGCTTAGAAAGAAGCAGCTGTATTCATGACATCTCTTTTTTGTTCTGTTTTGTCCTCTTGTCGAAGCGCACCTCCAAGGAGCAAGCTCTGCCTCTTTAATCTCCCCATTTTCATGTCCGGTCAGCTGGAAGGGTCAAGCAAGCAACGTGTTTACCAGGGCTCTTCCTTCAGAAGTTGGGTAATACCTTCCTCAAGAGTCCTTTTGCTTCTCTCAAGAGACTTTTACCAGAAGTTAGTGCACTTTTTTCTTTGGAGATGATTGCTATCAGCACTGGAACAGCTCCTCAAGATTGCTAAAAGGAAATGTCATTTCACGGTATCTAATTTCCAAAACAGCCTCCTGGGCACGCAAGCCCAGAGTAGCACTCACGAGTTCTGCAGCACTTTCTGTCATGCAAAGTTATAAGCATTATTACAAATTTAAATATTTCTCAAGAAATGCTATTTGAATAATTAAGAACAACATATAGTTTTGCTGCTTTCAGGATAATTGCAATTGGAGATACATAAATGGCATTCCAGGTATCAGAAACACAGAGAATTTTCCAGGGTGACAGACACTGGTAATGGCAAGGAGACATGCAGCTGCTGCCAATGCCCATGTCCTTATCCCCACTGTTGTTTCAGCTGAGCTGTGCTTTTCACTGAGCATTTAGAAAGCACATATGGGGTCATTTTAGAAGAGTCATTGTGGTTTGACCCTGGCCAAATGGCAGGCACCTACGACATCTGCTCTCTCTGCTCTCTCCTGCTGCAGCTGTGCAGAGGAGAGGAAAAAAAGCTGTTAAACAAACACTGAATTCATGAGTTGAGATAGGAACTGGTGGAAGAACGCACTGAGAAAAAGAGAAAAACAGGTTGAAAACAAGTTGCAAAGTGATTTATTAACCGAACAGAGTCGGAAGACAAATGAGAAGTAAATATAAGCTCTTAAGACACAATTTCTTCACTCAACGTCCTCCCTCTTAAGATACCATTTCTCTGCTCAGCCCCCTCCCTCCTTCCAACCAACAGCTCTGGGTGGGGGGGCAGGGTATGGGGTTTTTTCTTGGTTAGTCCATCAGGGAGAAGAGTCCTCTACTTAGCCATGGGGTCCCTCCCATGAGAGACAGCCCTCTGTGAACTTCTTTGGCATGGGTCCAAATCTCGCAAGCAGCAGCCTGCCCAAATCTGCTGTGTAGTTGCACTGTTTTAGAATTTTCCTTTCTCTCTCATGGAGAATATAGATAAACTGTACTTCTTGTACTTTCTTAATCTCTGTGTTTTGTGTTAGATGTGTACAAGCCTTGACCAATAGGTCTTTGGAGGTGGATTGTTGTTGGGGAAGATGAAACAGGAAGGCCTCGTAAATATGATTGCTTAAATTCTGAGTATATGAAACCTGTAAGTGAAATAGAATTGAAAGCAAGTTTCGATCTCTAAAATGCCAAGCCTCAGTTACTGAACAACTGGAAAACAATGCTATGGCCAGCTGTCTGTAATCCCCTTTTAATTAAACAATGCCCTTCTCCTTACCAAGAGTCCAGGGGTCAAAGCTGACCCTGCTGGCCTGGCAGGAGGGGTCCAAATGCTAATGTAATGATTCCTACAGGCTGTATGTAAATGCTATATGATTTGTATCTTGTACTGGATTTGTTACTGTAAAATAGAATATTCAGCAGGGAAGCTGTTTTACTGTACTGTAAGGGACACATTGGTCTCCTCTTCAGCCTCTTCTCCTCCTCTTCGCTCTTCGGCTCCTCTTCTGCCCTCCTGCTCTCTGCCTCCCTCTGCCCCTTTGGGGTTTTCCTCGCCCTCTCTCTCCTGCCTGCAGTGCTGCGCCCCACGGCTCCGCAGCAGGCTACCCTCCCCCCCCCCCCTC
>VZTX01017155.1:1841-18114 GCA_013400915.1 Pardalotus punctatus
CTCCCACCCGCCACGGCTGCCTCGTGAGCTCGCAGTTCGGTACGTGCCGATCCACCGCCGTGAGAAAGGCAGGGCACCAGCACGGAACTGTTCGGTCCCGGCAGCGGCGGCTTCCCCGAGCGTCGGCGGAGCTGTGGCAGCCCGGGAGTAGCAGTGGCGGCGGCGACAGCAGCGTGGCGAGCGGCGCCGCCTGCTCCTCACTCACATCCTCACCGCTGCTCGCAGTCCGAGCGCGGGGTGCTGCGCGCCGCCGCGTGTGGCTGCGCGCCCCCTCCGCCGCGCCGCGCTCNGGCGCGGCCGCAGCTGGAGCGCGGCGGGGCGCGGGCAGCCTCCGCTGCCGGCTATGTTTGGAAACTTGAACGCCAGATCGCGCCCTCACCCTCCTCCCCGGCCGCGCTGCCGGCACCCCGCCGCGGCACCGCAGCCAGGACGCGCATGCACAGTCGTCGTGGTGGTGGTGGGTGGTGTTTTTTTTGGTTGGTTGGGTTTTTTTCCCTGACTGCGCTTTCTAAGTTCAGATGCCTCGCTTTCGGGATTTTGTAAACCCGCGGCTCGACCCGCTTTGCTGCCGTGACGGCTGCGCGGCGTCCTGCCACCGCGGCTGTCGGTGGGATTCCCGTGCTCTCCGGCTGCTGAGGCAAATGGGGGGATCCCGCCTTAATATCCGATTTCGTGTTTCAGTGATCCCAGTGACAGAATGACACAGTTTTTGTAAGCCTGTGACTGCATCAGAAGCTCTTCCACTTTTGATTTGTTTAAACCAGCCATGTTTGCCAAGTGTTTAAGGTTGGGCTGGGAAAGGTAGTGCTGTGCGTTGCTCAAGGGTGTAGGAGAGGCCAGGCAGGTGAGTAATCGCTGTGATCTCATCTCGCTAATGCAAAGGGACATAGGATTTCCCCGGCGCCGTGAGAACACACGGCTTTTTTTTCTTCTATTTCCCCCTTTAAATAGCTAGCTAACATTTGCATAACACTGTTAACAGGCAAACACTGTTAACAGGCAAATTACTGAAAACACCTCGGTTCATGCAAATAAGCCGAGAATTCATCTCACTGTGAGGAAAACAAAATAAAACCCCCCGAAGCTTGCCTTCTCCCGCCCGTGATCCCCGAAGTTGCCCGCTCCCCGCCCGGCCCCGCGGCCACGCCGGTGCCCGTGCTGGCCGGGAGGGGCTCTGCACAACCCGCTTTTGCTCTCGTTGCAGTCGCCGGCTGTTTTTGCAAACATCGACATCGCTGTCCGCGTCCATAGAATAATAAACTCTCACTGCGGGGACACGGTTCGACCGGGACCCGGCGCGGTGCGCTGCGGGCGGCCACCGGCATCGCGTCACTGGCGCGCAGCCGGGCGCACGGTGCCCGCGGAGACAGCGCGCAGCGGGGGGGGGGGGGGGGGCGGGGAGGCTCTCGCACGCTCGGCGAACGCGGAACCTCTCCCAGCTGGGCTGTGTTGGATGGATTTCTTTCTTTCAGTACCTCTTCCTGATTCCTTTGTTGCTCGAAACGCCGAAACCCCCGTCCATTATAGGTTTCCCTCTCTGCTTTAAAGGGACTTGGTGTTTCTATGGCGAGGTGCCACGGTTCCTTTACACAGGCACGCTCAGCAGCCATGCAGCACCGAACAGGAAAGATACCTTTTATTCGGTTAATAACGTTTCGGAACTCACATGACAAAAAAACCTTGCTTTAAATATCTCGTTTCATATCGCTAATACGTCTCATTTCCATTTTTAGTTGTCTAAAGCATTTTATATGTGTCTGGTTCTAATCTGTAAAGGTGGCAAATGAATTTTGATTATATATGTGAGTGGAATTATTTTATAGGGAGGGCTTAATGAAATACACACGTTGAAGTTACAGAAATGGTAGGACCAGATAAAATACAGTTAGAAAATTAATTGTGACAAAGTGACTCTTTTTCAGGGGAAGCCTGTAGAAGCAGTAAGTAGAAATAGAGAAATCTTTGAATTATGTGAGTCTCCTGTATGCAAATTGGCTGAAGAAGATGCTCTAAAGGGGAGTGGATTTCACACTTAGAAATTTCACACCTAAACTGTGGACATTATAGAAGCTTCACAGAAGTATGGCAGATGAAAGCTGGTCAAAGTAAAAGTCTTTGCTTGAAGCCACAGTGATTTCGTGATGGCTGAATGATTTCTACATTAATATGCCTTTACTTGACTAAACAAGCATGTGTTCCCTCTGATACATACTGCAAGGTCAGGTCCTTTACTATCCTTTTACTGTCCCATGTTGGTCTTCATATGAGGAGCAGAACTGGGCTGTGGTCAAAGGTCAGCCCCTGCTTAAAAATCTGAGGTTGAGAGAGCTGAAGCTTTCCCTTCATCCTGTGTGTCTGGGAATGCAGAACTGCAGCATATCTTGACTATATTTCTGTCCCAGGGTTATACAAACCCAACACATGACAAGGCACTGCATGTGCTTGAACCGCCCCTCACACTGGCTCCTCACTCCACTGAATCCTCCTGCAAGAAAGCCCTTTTTTGGTAAACTCACCTCACAGGAACAGACTTCTTGGCTTGCAAGAGAAGTCTTTATAGTGGGTGTAAATAATAATCACCTTAGATATAATCTAGCCTCAGAAAACCATTTACAGGTGTTGTCAACTCCCTTTATAGTTTGAGAATAGAAAAAGAGGAGAGATTAGCGTCTGTGACCTGACCAAACTGCCTTTACTCTTACTTGCAGGATACACAGTTGCGGAAATATGTTTGTCTTTCCGTAATGATTAAACTTTGATTTAAACTTTGGTCATGGGCACGTACTGTACCATTACACAAGCAGCACTTAAGGATGAAGTGTCAGCATAGCAACAATATGGCCAGCAGCAGCAGTGATCTCTGCAAAGCTGATTGATGAAGAGAACTGCAATGTAAATGCAAATAAATGCCACGTCGTGGCACCTTCACAGGGAACGAGTTGTCAGTATCAATCTAATCTGGGTAGGGAAAAATAGATTGAACGGTGGCAATATAACAAGCCTCCCATTTATGGCAGCACTGTCCTTGCAAGTGTAGCAGCAAGCTTTCCTGCTCACCTTCTGCCTTTCCTCTTTGCAATGCAAGTGGCGGGGCAGGAGCAATCCAGATTGGTCTTGCTGGATTTATACTAAACACGTCTGGTGTTTATTTAGCTCTGAAATAATCCAGGAATTAATATTGCTTTTGAAGGAGGCAAAGAGGAAGCCCAAACAATGAATCCATTCAGGTGTCTAATCTGGCTAACTGAAAGAAGCGAGCAAACAAAAAATAGCGTAAGAACCCCCCAAACAGCAGCTTGTTTAATGAGATGGAGGGGAATGCAAGGAGGCATGGAGCCGCGACTGTGAACAGTTGCTACCCAGCTACTGCTTCTTGCGCAGGAACACAAGTCAGCGCTGTGGATACAGCATTAGCGATTCTGCAGAGATTGCCCAAAGTTTATGACCTGCCAGTAGTCCCAAGGGACAAGGACTATAATTTTCACAATCAGAAGTGAAATCTACTAATTCCTTCCTTTCAGTCCTAGGATAAATACTGCCATTCGATAATCCCTTTCCCTTTGTTCCTATTACCGTCTTTATTTGAAAGTACACACATGCACGTATGGGTCTGTGTAATAATAAAAGGGCATGTGAAGCATTGATTTAAATGACGAAATCAAAATGATCACACAAAACACAGTGTGCAGGACCCAGCCAGTACCTTTCTTAATGCCACCAGCAGATATGGGAAGCAGAGGGTGCAACACACCATGAAGGACAGAGACAAAACCCAGGTGGCCTGGCTGGCACCCCAGGCACTACTCTGTGCCTACTACTTCCCAGACAGGAGCTCCCAAAACACGGGGATCACTGTTGATCTGGATGAGAGAGGAGAGCTGTGGATTATCGATCAGCAGTTCAGTGTTAATTATGCAGAATATAGGACAGCCCCAAAGTTTGCAAGCACTTATAATTAGGAGCCCATGATCTCAGCAGCTTGGGAATAAACAGTCTGGTCTGGCTCTAAATGCTCACAGCCTGGGAATATGTTTAACTCTTTCCTGCTCACTTTACAAAGTTTTGGCACTGATCACTGCAGCAGTCACAGCAGCTGGCTCTTCTGCAGGCACTCACCTACAAGAATGGCTCTTTCCTTATTGATCAAAACAGCGGCTACAGCTGGAAAAAATACAAGAACAAGACGGGTAGCGCACTCCCGAAAGTGCGATTTACATGGGTTTACCTCAGAGTAGCAAATAAAATAAAATCCGTCACAATCAAATGACTGGCTTTAAAACAATGCAGAGATTAGCAGTGAACAGAGCTTTTGGTGGTAAAGGGAGTGTGTTCAGCAAATCAAAACACAAACACTTCAGGAAGAAGTTGCATAATTTTGTCAAATTAAAAGTTAAACAACATTGTCTTCTACTAGAAGCTGCCAGGAAGTGTCAAAACACTCAGTTACAAAGAACAGGAGTAATTACGTGTTTCTGTTTATCGTTTCAGTTCTCATCTCATTATAATTCTGTTTTTTTCTACCATTCTTCAGGTAGTGAGCCTTGCTGACATACAGAGCTTATTGCTTTCCCACCTAGGAGCTCTTCTTTGGACACATTTCTTAACGGACGTTGCCTCTCGTTCCCTCTGCTTTTCCCCGTGCCATTTCCACATCGGTGCTGGAGCGCTGAGCCAAGGGCACAGCCGGGCGGGGGCTGCCCTGCCCGCAGCCGGGCCGCCGCCGCCTCACGTGTCCAGCCGCGGCAGCTCTGCAAGTCCCCCCGACACAGCAGCCTCTCTCTTCTGCCCTGGGGAAGCAGTGAGGGGCTCTTCTTCGAGACCCACCTCACACTGCTTTTCCTACAGCTGTCTTTAACGTTTGAAAACCTGCCTGGGAGCCTAGATTTCTGCACAGTAACCTTTGCCAAATCTTACAGTGCAAAATAAGACACCTATAATTAATTCTGCTCGCTCTGCAATGGACTAGTGACTGGGTCGTGTGTTTTAGGCTGGGATGTGCACAGGTTTGGGGCCTCCGCTGTTGTTATTTTTACTTTATCTCTGGACTCTTTTCATCTTACATCCTGTGGACGTAGTAAACAATCAACAACAATGAATCAACTGAATCGGTACATTTTTAAGGCTATTCCCACTGAGAGCCACTTGCACTTTCGTGACAGTTAAGAATCTGCCAAACATTAGCTTAGTTACCAGCAAGACAGGCTCCTCCCTCCCTTCACCCCATACACAGATTGTTTATCAAAACGTGCTGCCAAAAAAAATATCCCTGCTTTTGGCCTCCCCCAGTGATTAATAACACTTGAGAACTGAACAAAACTGTACTGTGTTTTCTGAAAGAATGAGAGAGGTGGGAAAGGGGGGGAAGAAAAGAGAGAGAGAGAGAGAGAGAAAGAAAGAAAGAAAGAAAGAAAGAAAGAAAGAAAGAAAGAAAGAAAGAAAGAAAGAAAGAAAGAAAGAAAGAAAGAAAGAAAAGAAAGAGAAAGAAAGAAAGAAAGAAAGAAAGAAAGAAAGAAAGAAAGAAAGAAAGAAAGAAAGAAAGAAAGAAAGAAAAGAAAGAAAAGAAAGAGAAAGAAAGAAAGAAAGAAAGAAAGAAAGAAAGGCAAAGAGAAAGAAAGAAGTGACACTGTCTTATTTCACATGGCATAACCTCCTTTTCCTCTGTAACTTGGCCATCTGAAAAGACCAAACCCACTTTTTCTCCAAGACCATGTTACAAATGCTGATTAATATTGTTATTGAAAGAAGGATGATATGGACAGAAGATAATGGTGAGAATAGAAGTGGGGGTGGGGGCAGTTTCTTTTATTAGCACATATCAAGATGAGCTATGGGGGAGAAACCAAGAGGAAAAAAAAGATCATTTACTTTCTTTACAAAGACTGTTGGTAAAATTCCTGAGGGAGACTAAGTGCCAAAATTAACTGTCTTGGTGTATTACTTTTAGACACTACTGCCTGGGTGAATTAAGTCAAATCTTCAAGCAGCAGCCCAAGATAGCTGCAAGCTGAAAAAGAGGCACTACATTTCCTTGTTTTGTGGTGAAACTCACAAATATGAGGAGATTGTCTTTGCTCCAGGGTTTTTTTCATCTCTCTCCCTCTCTCTCTCTTTTGCCTTCTGGGCTATTTTTACTATTTTATATTTGGCATTATAAATGTGTTTTGTAATGGGAAGGCAAGGTAAGAAACAAGCAATTGTTCAGAAAAACAGAAAAGTAAAAAAATGAGAGTACAACCATGTATATAATATCTATTTATATGTACACATACATGTGAGAGTATACATGTGTATGTAAGTAATATCAGGTATTTTTCATTTCTCTGTTCTCCAAAAGACATTATTTTGTAAAAGATAATAAACAGCTCTTGAACAGTGGGATATAGACTAGTGAAAACAGTTTACTGAAATTAATGATGCTGGATTGAACCAAACCTTCCTCCCTTTGGAATTAGTGCCAGACATAGTTTTCCTGAACCCTGTCCAACTGCCTGAGCGACAGACAATTTTCATTCTATTTGTGCTAAAGGCTTATGACTAGTGCTGGAAAATGAAGCCCTTGCCCTTGATCTCAGTGCAGATTAAAAAAAAAAAAAAAGCAAGCAGAACTGTGCCAATTTGTTTCCTCTGCCAATAGAAGCCCTTGTGCTTTGGGTAATGCAAAACAATAAAAAGTTCACATGAAAACTCTCCATTGAAAGGAAAACCACCAAGATGCATCTCTGCTACACTCATCAGTCAGTTTCTGAGATTCTCACAATGTCATCAAAATGCAGAGGGTAAGGGCAAAAAGTATTTACCAGCCAGCAATACTATCTTATTTTTCTATTTCATATCTCACTGCTATGCATTTAATAATGACTCCTTAAAAATACTTCATTGCAAATAACCACACTGTCCCTTGTGCTAATCCTAATCTCCCCACAATCAGGTACTGCGTGTAGATTTAGGGCTGTGCAGCCCCTGTTGTCTGAGCTAATTCTATTTCTAAGGGATGAACTACACATTTGACACACACACCCTGAGTTATAAACAGTGGCTATACCGTAGTGCTGTCAGCCAGCTAATCTCTGATTCCTTTTTCCTAGATTATTAATAAAATTAGAATCCCAAGCAGAAGGCGTTTGCTTTCATTGTACAGTCTGCACTTGTGACATGGTACATGTGGAAAATTTTGAGTGCACTGCAGTGAATGGTCTGGGGGTTAGTTTTTAGCTTCCGCTAAGTACCTGGCAAGCTGCCATGGCTGAAGGATTCTGGGAACTGAAAGGCTCCCAAGTACAAACTGCCAGCATTAAGCAGTCCTGACAGCTCTGCTCCTTCCACACTTGGCAGCAGTTCAAAGTGCTCTTTCATTTGAAAGGCTGGAAGGCTGCCATGTGCAATGCAGATTTGCTGTGCCTGCTCTCATAAGGAACTGATAAATGCCGTTGCTGTTGCCATGGGGACAGGAGGCTATCAGAATGGCCTTGTGATCTGCAGCCTCTCAGCTCTGCAGGTTTGGGTTTGGGATTTTTTTTTGTTTGGGTTTTTTTTTGGGTTTTTTTTTGTTTTTGTTTTTTTTTGTTTGGTTTTTTTTTTGGTTTTTTTTTTTTGTTTTGTTTTGTTTTTTGGGGTTTTTTTGTGTGTGTGTGTGTGTGAGAGAGAGAGTATATGGTTTGAGTTTTTTTTCCCCCTCTCTGAGATGGTGAAATAAATGTTCTAGAGAAGGTTAACTCTTGAAGGACAGGAAGCACTGATTTGAAAGGACAGGGTGAGCCTCTGCATGGCTCCTCCGAAGTGCTGGAACAAGATTAACACATACCTGCCAACTGTCCCTATTTGGGAAGGACTGGCCCCAGGGTTGTTTGTTTTTTGGTTTTTTTGTTTGTTTTTTTTCAAGGCCGGGGGAGAGAGAGGGAGAAGGAAAGACTTTCTTCTCCCCACTCAATCCCTTCAGATTTCTCTTCTTAGCTTAGGATCTCCCAACATAATTAAAAGGCCATCCCCTTTCTTCTCCTCACTATCCCCACATACAGTTTTCAGATGCTGTGGAAATCAATTAATTTACCACTGGATGTTGTAGCATGCCTGATGCCTTTAGCTCTCATTAACATCAGTGGACAGCTAGCAGGATTAGACCCATTATGTGAACTCCATGTGTGGTTAATGAGAGTAAAAAGAATGAACAGTGTGATATCAGACTGCATGTTTAAGAGCAATCTTAGTGATGATGCAAGTCCTGAGAGTGAATCTCGGCTTGTCCTAGTTCCCAAGATTAAAATAAATACACCCTTGAGCTATGAACAGTTTGACTGTGTGTATAGATGAGTGTGCACAACTACTTCTGTAAAGGTGTAGAGAAAAATATAGGCAGCAAATATTTTAGTCAGAATTTATACTCTTTTCCCTATGTTGTCCTTTTTTTTTAATGTTATTTCTGTCCATCTCTGCTATGGCAATAAATTTGTATTCCCTAAAGACATTTTGCTGCAGTCCAGTAAACTGAATTCTGCTTAACCAAGGCGAAGTCTGAGCATGACATCATAGCAGGGAACAATGGAGTGCATCACTGCTCTCCCTGACCACACAGCAAACTTCAGGGCAGCATTTAAAAAGACCAATGTGGGCATGTGTCTATGTTTACAGGCACATGTAAAATACAATATGCATTCAGGTAGTGCTATAAATAAGGAAAGATAAAACACTGGGGGAATCTTATTTATACACTCAAGTGTTAGCAGTCTGAAAGCTTTGTTCAAAACTGGGGAAAAAAAATCAACCACCCCCCATGTGAACAAAGCCTCCCTTCCTTCTCTAAACATGGATCTCTGCCTTTCAGAATTGTATACTTGTATCTTTCCAATATATGTGAACAGTATTATACAAAATGAAACATTAAAACTGAATTAATGGAATTTCAAGCCATATTCAACAGATAAACTGGTTAACCACCTGCTGGTTAACCTGTAGCTGTTTTAAATAAATACCACCACTCTTACTTATTTGAGTTTCATTTCACTTTGTTTTCACTTATTTTTTTACTGTATTCAGTTTTAATGCTTTTTGGTTGTGAATGTGTTAATCAAAGCTTTGAATGAAGAAAGTAGTCATCTGAAAAACAAAGCAGAGAGAATTTTTAAGGAGTGACAGAGAAATACACACTGTATGTGCGTGTACACACACATACCCACACCCCCTTTATCTTTTCTGAATTCTCTTTTAGCTTATGTTTTCAAACAAATTAAAGCATATGTGATTCTGAGTTTTGTATCTGACATAAAATCCTGCTGGTTAAAACAATCATTGTATTCAAATCGAGATAAAAGCTACTTGTATATATTTATAAAGCATTTCAAAATTGCAAACAAAGCTGTATTTTGCAAACCTTTGCACCGTAATGAGCTAGGCCAAAGGAAATATTTCTTCCTGATTGCTTGCAATTATTATTATTTTTTTAAAAATAAATAAATATTAAGGTAACTGTAATTCTACTGTAATATCTTTACCTGATGCTTTCTGGGTTCTTGCCTATGGTTGTCATGGTAATTTGATAATTCTGGCTTGCTCTCTACACATTCTGTTTGTCTCACTGGATTTCCTGATTATTCAGAAAACTCTTTTAAAAAACCCTCTTGTCTCTCCCCCTCTGCCCCCATTCTGGGCTCAGTCCTGGTTTTTTTCATTTCTTTAGCATAGAGGAATGTGTAGTATTTTGCTACAAATCTGCTAGGCTGAAATTGTTTGCTTCACTTACCTGAAAATGGAGATAATGAGATAAGCATACATATTAGAGCTCTTCTTAAATTTTTTTCCATAGTCTATGATGGGATAGAGAGGAAATGTGGAAAGATAGCTGCATATAAATTTCTTACAGAGTACTTGGATCTTAATCCTATAGATATTATTTAGGGTTTAACTCTGCTGCATTTCTGACAGCAGAAACATGTATTTAACTGTTGCCTTTTCAAATGTGACAGACACATTTGTACCTAGAGCGAGAGAGTCAGAATATATTCTCTCTATATGACAGAGTAGAAGCAATATTTTTATTCAGGGGTTCAGGTGACAATTTATGCCAAAAGAAACAAACTGATCATGCTTTGAATGCACTGGTGAAACTCAAAGAAAAATGCACACTGCTAAGTCATATTTAGCTCGGGTGTGTAGTTACAAAAGGTTTATGACATTGATATGTGCATATTTTAAAAGCACTCAGTATTAAGTTATGTATAAAAAAGATACATTTACATATTATATATGGATACATAATATACATGTGTGAAGGTACATAAAATTGCATTTTGGGGGGGCAGGGGTTCTTCCCTAGACTGCACATTATTTTGTGATGAAAGCATGGAGCTACCATTTGTACCGAGGGTTACTTTAAATAATTTGCTTGAATATTACATCTCATGTTACTACCTTCATAGTCCTTGTATATTTAGCCTCTATGCTCTTCAAGAAAAAGTAGGTATTTTATTGTTCTGGTCAATACCTCAACTACACTCTGAAATCATAAGAATCTCAAAGAATTATTTCAAGGCAAGTGATTCACCATTGTTATGATTGTAACTGAAACAACAGTCCAATTTATTACAATTTAGACCCAGTAATTTCCACTATACACTGTCTTTGCAATATATAAATGGAATCTGCAATCCCTCTGGATTAGAAGTATCTGTATAAACTAAAAGTACCTATATCAATGAAATCTACAAATTCTTCTGTGTGGCCTCTTTTGCTTACTTCTTCTCTTTCTTGTACTGTAAAGCACATTTGGGATTTCTTACTAAGTCCTTTTGATGGCAACATGCTGTGGAATCTGCTGAGATCAGTGAGCAGTCCAGCTCTGTCAGTCAGTCCCTCTGTCCCAATCTATTGCCATAATCTAGGAATCAGTGACATCATCTGACTGTGTGACATCACCCTGTGAATCACAAGACTAGCAAAGGTTGCTGTTGTCACAGGTAGTATTTGTCATGTGAGTACAATGTTCACATTCGATTTTAACTGTAAAAATGCTGCATAACCCTTTTACCTATACATTTATATGGGATTTTTTCCAACTGTACAAATCTTATTTTCCTCTTACTTCGATTTTCAAATTTTCATTGTCACTAAAACAAAAATGACATATTTTATCAAATTCCTATGTAGCGCAATGAAGCAGCAATGAACACAATTTTTCTTGTGTGCTAAAAACCATGTATTTTTGCTACTCAGCAGAAAAGGTTCCAGTAAATCACATGCAGGACATCTAATGTTAAAATGTTCTTAAATTACTTTAAATTCCTATTTATTAATGTATTTCTACAATGTAGACACTGCAGAAACTCAATAGACTGTACACTTCATACTTAGCACAAAAATTATGGCCTCTCTCTTCTGAAAAGAAGACTGAGCAGGGCAATGATCTATTTTACATTCTGCTAACACCTAATTATTTTTATGAAACATATCCAGTAGCATTTATTATTTGAGCAACCATAAATATTTACAAAGAAATTATAGTCTTGAAAGACTGATGATGATTTTTGCTTTTCTTAGAATGTTGTTTGTTTACATACCTGCTAATTGTTAAAATTCAGTAATCTGTAGTGATCTTACTTTTATTTGTGTAAATTAGTAAAGTCTTGCTGCACAATTATCAAGGCTTTGCCACGCAACTGCAATACACTCAGCTATTTCATTTAAAAGTCAGTGTGCTCTGGTCCAATTTTTTATTACTGTTATCTTTAGTTCTATGAAGCCTTGGAACATTTCCCAGTCTGGATCTATAGAAAGTTTCCCAGGAAAATGTATAAAGAGTCTGTGTTCGGCTTTCCTCTGCAGTGCCTATGTGCTTTGGTGAGCTAGGTCTTTGAAGACCTAGCCCATGCATGAAGTCTGGTCATGCTGAAAAGTTTAGCAATTGAGATATTTTACAATCCAAAATCTCTTTTAAACAAAGGTGTGGTTTAGCAGGACTGGCTGCTTCTGACCTCTTTCAGCCTCTTATTATTGCAGCTGCTATGATGTAAGGCTGAGTATGGTAGAGCTAAAGTAGCTGAGGCTCAGGGAGAAATGCTGAGAACAGCTGTTTTACTGTAAACATTAACAAGGGTTTGACTTCATTTGCAAGCTGGGAGCATTCACAGTTTCTGCACAAATAATACTTCGGGAATTTGTTCTAGATGTTCACAGCACAAAGAAAAAAATTATCCCTTCTATACATTACTGCAGCTTTGAATGAAGCAAATTCTCTGTAGAGAGATGCATTCCATTAAAATCAACAAGGAATTTTTCACATTAATACACGGCTTCACACAGACGATACAGACATACACACAGGGAAAGAAGCAATATTTATCTGCTTTAGCTATTTCTAAAGCTCCTATCACATTGGTATCTAAGTGCCAATTAGATACCAAAAATACTCAGTTGTAGCAGACACTGATGTCTGCTGATTATTACAGAACTACAAACAGAATCCTATCCAAGAGGGCAGAGAGGGATTTGAATGCTTTCCCCCCAGCTCGGTGCTGCAATTCATGGATGTTAGGAAACAAATTTCAGACCTCATTTCCTTCATTACATTCTGGAGGCTGCTTTATTCTGAAGCAAATGAAAAATCTCAAAGTGACCTTTGCAGGGAGCAGGGGACATTCACTGACATCATATACATCTGCATATGCACACACAGGCACATGGGCCAGATCCTCCAGACACTGCAAACTCTTTTTTTGCCACATTATCAATGCATTGGAGTCTGTGAGGCAGCTCAGCCAGCTACTTGCGCATCAGCCGGTGCAGATATTGCAAAGCCTCAGCTGGTTTGCAGCCATTGCGGGGACTGCAATGGCTCTTCCTTTCCTGAGTGCCTGTGAAAGGCATACAGTTTAGAAGTGGCTGGGCCAAGACTATTTCTCATGGATTCCCAGTTACCAGGCTGGTTTCTTGGGTACACAGTGGTAGCCCCTGCAAAATTCAGTAGCTCTGCTGGTGTTACAATTTACACCAGGGACTGTGCTGGCAGGGAGACAGCCCCAGGATGATGCAAGGATGGCTTAAAGCTGCATTTTCACCACCCTCTTTGAAGCCTGCCAAGAACTGCTTGGCCAAAGCTTGGAGCCTGGGCAACAGTCCCTACTTACAGACTCCTTCTAGAAACTCTCCATATTAAATATAAAGCTATATAAATCCTCACTATCTTCTTCATTTGCTACTATTACCATTCACAGGCTAAGGAGCATAAACTCTGCTCAGCCTTTTGATAAAAGACCAAGGCAAACCTGGAATCCAGAAAAGCTTGTTAAAATTCATAACTTCATCTTAAAGTTGTGCCCATGCTGTGGGATCTGGAAGCCTTCAAATGAGAAATAAAATTAACCAATTGGACATGTGACCTTTTTAATGTTTCCAGGACATTTCCCACAAATCTGGAAGTATTGAATTTAGTATACTTCTACAATTCAAAGCTAGTTAAATATATTCTGTTCTTAATCTGCTTGTGTTTATGCAGGATAAGAGGAGGTGTTTGGTATCTGTCCTGTTTTATAGTTTTAATCTCTTGCACAGTGAAACAGTTATTGTCTCCTCCCCCAGAGTGGCTGTGTTTTTTCAGATCATGATTTGTTTTTATATTTTGGGATAAAACAACATAAAGCTCTGTCTACCTGGAACAGCTGTAAATAATACTTCTCTTGCATCCCTCCATACAGTGGAAAACAAAAATATTCTGAGTTCCAATTATTCCTGACCCCAGGCATCTTTAATTCTCCAATTAGTGTTTCACCATCCAGCGTGACAATGGAGGCTTTGAAATGCACCTGGAAACATATCTCTCTTTTTTCCTTCCTTCCCTCTGACAGGATTTCAAACCTCTGGAACCACATCTGTTGTTTGTTACCTTTCCCTAGTCATCCTTTTAATTGTACAAAGGTTCAAAAAACTACTCAGTTGTTAGCCTAGACCTTGTAACTAAAACAAGGCCCCATCCTGTCCTCTTCTACTGCCCATGCCTATAATTTCTTCTCAAGCTGAATGCTGAATGGGGCTAAAGCCAGTATACTATTATGTTTGGAACCAGATTCAATCCAGGAAAATGATACAAATGAACCTGGGAAATAGGCTGCAGCTTGAGAAAGTAATAAAGCATGTTACAGTGCTCATATGTAACTGGAGATGGAGGAGTTGCTTCCAGAACAGGGATTGGAAAGGACATACTGGCACCTGTGTAATTTGTGAACCACTGAAGTCAAATTCTTTCCTTTGTGTCTTGGCAAGCCCACTGATCAGATGAGATGCCATGGCCTGGCCAAAAGAGAGACTGCTCTGGCACTACACAAAACTCTCCTATAGCCAATTTTTCCTGTGCTAGTAGCTCTTCTCACCACCTCAAAAATGCTTCCTGAAGCACCAGCCCAAGCTCACTTTCTACAACGCGATGAAACATCTGTCACCACCACTAGAAACATTCAAAGAGTATGATGAGGCACCTTGCAGCACTGGGCCAGCAAAGAATAACCCTGCTTAAGGTTGGCAGCACATATTCAGGCTGTTGTATCAAGGCATGGTGATTCTGAAGGGCACAGAATGCTCTTTCACAAAGCTTCCTGAGAAAACTAGGTCTGAAAGTTTTGGGGTTATATTGAAATTCCCATTAAACTTCCCTGTAAGTTGAAATATTTGGTCTTGTTTTCTGTTCCAATTTACTAATTCCACCTAGAATCCTTCTTGCCTACAAACCTGCCAGACTCACACAGCTGTCCACCAGAAAGCAGATGAAACCAACAAATTGGGTAACTCACAACACTAGCCTGCACAGGTTTTCCTCTGTTAAAAACAGGACTGTTAAGGTATTTAGATATCTGGGAGAGGCTGACTTCTATACATACAATTCAACACTATCGACTCACAATCTAAATTATAAATACTTTTTAAAAAGTTTCACCCATTCCTCGATTTGTCAGAAATAAAACCTCATTTCTTAAATGAGACACTGTATCTGAAATTCAGTCTGCCACTTCTGGCCCTCACTGCTGTCCTGCAACTCATGTGTCACCACCATAACCCACTTCCAAATGTCCCTCATGCCAGTGAGACACCTCTGGTTGTGAAGAACTGCACACATATCACTTCCTAGTGCTCCTTTTTAGAATTCTGAGCCAGTCATCTTTAAGGAAATCACCACAAAACTGTAGAAGTTTAGGTCAGAAACTGAAGTCCCAAAAAGCCAACCATATTGCGAATGTTCTAGTTAAAAAAAAAACAAAAAAAAACAAACAAACAAACAAACAAAAAAAAAAAGATTGGGGGAGAGTCCTGTGATTTTCCTCAAATATTTCTCAAAGTCAGTTTTTCTCCAAATAGAATCCAAAACTTCATTTGGAAGGCTGTGTGTTTATTCTAATCCAGGCAGTCTTTGGGGAAAATGCATAAAACACAAAACTACATCACAAACATTTTTTATTAGAAAAATAACTCCAATCTAGCTTGTTATCTAAAAATAGGCATAGTCAAGCTTCTGTAGTGGGAAAATGGCTGCATTCTCTAACAGGTCAAAACAGAAATGTACCCTAGACATTGATAAAGCCTGACCTGATTTTTGAAGCTTTTAATTTTAAAGCTATCCAGAAGAGCCAAAGGAATAATGGAGCACTTGTAAGAAGGAATAAAAAAACCCCATCACTGCCAAATACGCTTGGATGGGAAATATGATGGAGACTGTGAATCTCTGAAATAGACTTCCGAGGTGATAGCCTAAGGATCAGGTCCAGTATGGGAATTAGTTACCCAGAACTTCAACCCCACAGTGTCAAAGTGAAAGGTACTGGGTTCCTAGAAGGTAGTTCAGAACCTCTTGTTCTGTGTCTAGATTTCCTATATAGAGCATGGGGAAAAGTAGGCACCTCAGAGTATGGTATCTAAAACATATGTTTCTGCATTTTATCCAGTGACTATTCATATGAAATATTTAAGAAAAAATCCTGAAAGCTGGGAAGGGAATCAAAGGCTTTCTCTGCCGTATGAGTGCCTTAACCAGTACAGTCATGCTTTCTCTTATGCTTTCTCTGCTCCCTGTGACCCCCCTTCTCTTTCTCTGGACCAATGAGCTTAAATTATTTTCCACAGCATGGCACAGTTTCAATAGGAAGGGTGGAGAGTGCCTGCCTCCAAAACAGCTTGCAATCTGGTGGTCAGGCCACTCTCCTGGGACCTGTGAGTCGGAGTCTCCTCACGCACAGAACATTCCTGTGCTCAGAGACAGGAAACAGTGAGGGTGCACTTGAGAACTCACCTTTTTTTTTTTTTT
>VZTX01017155.1:18125-57222 GCA_013400915.1 Pardalotus punctatus
TTTTTTTTGGTAAGCTGTAGCTGCTATTATACAGATAATAAAAGGAAATATTTAACAATAACCATGAGAATTATCAACACTTATAGACATCTTTAATCTTTGAGATTCCAAAGCAAACAATGGACTATGCTGAAGCAACTTTGCCCTTTGGACTTAGCAGAAGCACCCAAGAATGCAGAAATGGGCTTTGCTGTACTTCTTAAAATGTTGTAATGCATGTTTTTTTGTGAGCTAGATCAAATCTGTAGGCTGAGTCAGAAGAAAATTCTGCTTGCACAGTATCCTTTTCTGTCCACTCTATTTAGACTCACTAATACCATTCCAGCTTTAACCTTCTTCAGCTCCCTCTGCTTTTCTTGAGCAAAAGTACAGCAGATGTATTTAAGCACTGTGCAGTACCTCAGAGGGGCAAGTCTTACCCACAGGTATGTACATTTGAATCACACTGTTTCCTATCAGTTTATCATCTCCTGGGGCATCATGCAAGCACCAGTGCACAAGCTTAGGCTAGGAGATGAAGAAAGCTACTTCAACCTGTTATTGGAAGTGCAGGAAGGAGCTTGAAGGAAGTAGAAAATAATGCATGTTGGATTTTGGCCAAGACAGTAAGAATGAATAACCTGACTTCCATCAGCATACCATACTGTAACTACAGCTATGGCCAGTTGCCTGCCAGGTTGTTGTTTTCACATGGCTTTGACAGTTCTGTAGGTCGGTCCACTTTGAATCTATTTTAATTCCTACTACATTTAAACAAAAGAAAAAGAGGAGGAATTTCTCAGTCTGCACAGCACAGCTCCTGCTGGCAAAACTCGACAGAGCTCATAGAACAATAGCAAGGGAACTTTCCAGAATATGGATGGCTCTTTTTCCAGCCAAAGCAGCACTTGCTGCTCAGATAAATGACAGCCAGTCAGTCCCAGGCTGTCTCTGTGCTGCAACCAGTCAGGAGTCTTAGCAGTGCAGGTCCTATTTCCAGGGCTACTCCATCATCCCTCCAGCTCCTGCACTTACACAAGATTCATAATGGCCCCATGCTATGCCTCCATTTGAGTCAGCCTTCTGTGCCAATTGCTGTGCATTAGCAGACCTTGTGTACTGAAGGAATATGAGCCAAACCTGTCTCAGTTTCTAGTTTTTTGACTCAGGAAGTTTATGCAATGCAGGAAGTTATGGTTTCCCAAGTCCTTTCTATAAATAGTGTATTTGGTGAGCATTTTGCTCCTCTATGACCCAATCATATCACAGGCAGTTAGAATATAAATAACTTCAAGTCTGTATATTTAAATGTTTTGCTGAATATGGGCCTAAGTAAGATGTATTAAAAAAGATTCATAAAAGATTCATATGGATTGGAAACCTTTGTGCACACCCTAAAAATTAAGAACTAGTGATATTTTTCTAATAGCTTCATCAACATTCTACATAAATTCCTTCTTTTCCTATTTAAATGTAGACTATTTAAGACTGGTGAAATGTGTACTTTTACTTTAGGGTTTGCTGTATTTTTACTTTTGTATTTTTTTGCCATACAAACATATGTGGTTTTCAATTTTACGCATTAAGGATGATCAGTTTTGGCTTTGATAAAGGAGGACCTCCTTTAAAAGACTTCCCTTTACCAGCAGAAAATCTCTAGCACATGACAGGGGAGAAAAATTAATGTCACCTATTCTGTGTCAGCTAAGATTACATCCTAAAACCTTATCATGTATTCTTTTTTCCTGATTCACATGAATTCCTCCTGCTATATCTTATTATGTCTTATTAAAGATTTTGAGTAATTAGATTTTGAATACAACTCAGTTCGTCTCTCACAAGCAAACACACAGAGACACACATATGCAGTAATATATTCTCACCACTTGTAATTATGAGTCTTTATGGTAACAATGGCTACATTGGGAAAACACATATTCTAATTGAATCTTTGTTAGATACATCACTTTATATACCTGATCATGTGACATGGGCTGTACACACTATTCCAATCTGAGGACCTTTTGAGAAAGCAAGATGTGCCCACACTCTCTGAGCATACACTGAATAAGGAATTAGAACAACACTACAAGAGCTATGCTCTGGCTCTTCCTCCCAGTAGCACCAGTCCCTGCAGCATATGTTCCACTCTGACTCATTTGCCTCACATAGCCTGTGTGTATACAAACAGGACTTCAGCCAGCACTGTCCATTGTCTTCTGCTTTGCAACTTTGATATATACACTTGGTGCCTCTTGCTGCAATTTCTGCTGCTGCTGCTATTAGTTTGGATGAAATCAGACTTTGAGGAACTAACTTTGACACAGTGGCATGGGACACAATTGCTCTCAATGACTAGAGTTTGGGGTTGCAGGACTCTCCCTCAACCTAGACAAAGGGAGGCTATCTGTATAGAACATAACACCTCTGCTACTTATCAGTGAGCTTACTCCTACAGCAGAGCCTCTCAAATACAGATCTCACCAGCAAATAGAGGATGGAAGAAGATGAGCATGCAATGGGAGGACTGCTTCACAACCTACAGAGAGAGGACAGACAGTCAATCCACCACTTTAGATAAGAAGCCACTCTGTGCAAACAACTGGAGCTTGCCCAGTATCATGATGGGATTTATCCCATAAGCACTAAGATCTGCTCAGAAAGTATGGACATTCCTGACTCCTGCAACCACCTTTGCAGTGACAGAAAAGCTGATTGTCAGCTGGCCAGCTCAGATGTGCTCAGGTCCGCCATACCCAAATGGTGTGGACCACTGTTGCCCTGAGATCATAAGGCAGTTTGCCAGAAAGTATGCTCAGAGGGAAAGGGGCCAAGGGATTAGATAATTGTATCTGGCGCAGAGGGTCTTCAACAAAGTTATTCAGAAGAGATTTCACTTCCTGACCTGCAGAACCTTGCTTGGTACAAGGAAGAATACAAGGACATCATGACACAATGTAAGCACTGAACATGAGATTCCTGTATTTTCTGCATTACGATATTGATTACAGTTTGATCAGTGCTATCTATCTTGTGCTCTCCTGGTCATGCTGTCCTACCAGACAGGGAGGCAAACATGAGTATTTCATCAAGCACTAAACTCCTGATGGGTAGAGAATAAATGAGCTTTCAATCAACTCAAGGTTACCATGTCCTCCAAAACTTCTACACTGGGGCCCATGAGAGCCTTTCCTTTCAGAATGGATGCTGAAAATAAAAGTCCTACCTAACAACATCTTAAAAGCATCAGGGTAGGCAGTAAGTCTCCTTCTCGATGGGGAGACAAGTCAGAGTTTATTTTGCAACAGGACTCATAGCATGCTCGGAAAGTGCCAATATGTGGATAAATGACCACTACCAGTGGTCATTTCTCTTCCCTGTTTCTCTTAGCCACTCCTTGTTTTCCCTCATGACCCAGCCCTTCAGCCTCTCATGAGTGATGTCTTATTCCCCAAGAATGTCCATGGGCTTCAGCCCCTAAAAAGAAGCTAAAGGCTAATTAGTGTGATTTTTCAGTCACTGTATTATGTGCATTTGGTAGGAGCTCCCTCCAACTATGCTAGAAAAGCTTGTCTCCTGTCAATGCAGGGTGCTTCTGGGCATGGTAGGGAGTTTCCCCCTCTACACAAGATGCCTATTTTGGCACAAACACAAAGCTCAGGAAGGTGAGGGGAACACTGCATAAAGAAAGTGCCAGAACCTAAACATTCTGAAAAACATAAGAGGCCACATTATTGTAGTGCAGTATTCATTTTACAACTAGCTCATTACTTTGCAAAAATGCCCAAAGAGAGCGATAAACTATTTATTCTCAGCAAACAAAGTAATTGAGGATCTGGCACTAATAAGAATATAGCAGAATGTTTAGGAGTCATGTAGAGACTTATTAGCATGATGAAAAGGGACAGAAATACCTTTGCATTTTGCTATCTCTTCTCCCATCAATCCCTGCTTCTCACTGTCCACCAGCAAGACACCAAGTTTTGCAGGGAAGCATCTGCATTTGCAAGGCCAGAACATTTGCAAGGATATCTCTAGAGACCCAAAACTTGACAATATCTTGCACAGGTTGAATCTTTCCTGTTTGCCTATAAACCAAAGCAAGTTCTTCCTGCCCCAAGACCTATTAGTTTCCCATTTAGTAGAAAACCTTGGCATAAATTAAGCTTGTATTTTGTAAAGATGGATAAGGGGGGAGGGACCAGCATGAAACAGGGTTTTATGGTATACAGATACACACAAAATAGAATAGGGCATCTCTAATTTTAGCATAGTCTGGTAAACTATGCTCTTGCCTGGCTTAGGTAAACTATAATGTCCCAGATTAAGCCTAGTACTTCTCAAAAATATCAAAAGATGTCCAGATTTTCCTCTGCAAACAACTATCACATTAACTGGCGGATAATCCATTTCCAATGGAGTAGTCCAGTGTTGATACAGGTAGAAAACGATTTATACTTCTAATTAGTGGGGATATATGGTAACTGTATTAAATTAGAACTTCTGATCTAAGACAGAACACATGTTAGTATTTTGTTCAAAATTTAGAACTTTTGAAAATCTCACCTAATATGGATAATAATACTGTATACTGCAACAGAGATTCCAATTAGCTTTTTATATTAAAAAAAGGAGCTGCCACTATATCTATTTTTAAAATTCAGTTATTTTAGTGTCTTGGAATAAATTGACAATAAAACGCTTAATGATCAACAGCACTACATAAATGCTAGTGAACTATAGAAGATAGAAACTAATAGAAATAGCAAGATAAAATTATTCCATTTGCCATATGTGGGTTTGTTTCCAGCCAACTACCAAAATAAGTAAATTGTTTTGTTATGAGCCTATGTTTCATAAAAAGGTCTTCAGAAATGTCACAGCTTATAGTGACTAAAAATGCTGAAAGGAGATGATCAAGATTAATTTTTCTGTTTTGAATGCCCTCGCTAACAAAATATATTATACAGAATCCAAAGGCCCTTTAAAATATTATTTTGCAGCAATTGGTCTGCTTAGTTTGTTTATTGATTTCCCTAAATACTGGCAGCAAAATAAAGCTGATCTATGTCAGGGTTATTTTTAATCAGTTGTGCTTTCTGAGTCCCATGTATCTCTGTACATGTATCCTCCATGTTACAGTCTCAGATCTTACTGGGAAAGTTTTGCATTTGTCAAGAGCTGGTTAAACAGAGTGTTAGTTACCTAACACTTGATATTATAAGGCCTTGGTTTAGTTGCTTGTAACTGCCAAACTTTAATAATTTGAATTTAATTTTCTGTGCTGTGTCCCTCAGGCTGATACATTTTACAATGTCAGCATAGATGTCTCTGTCTTTTCTGATTAATAACTTACAGACAATAATATTGTTCTGTCAATGCTAAAAATTCTTACACTTATTGGCAGAAGGTTCAGTACCTTGATACTTCAGAACTGCATACCAAATGCTAGAGTAGCCCTGGTAGAGAGAAATTTTTTTATGTTCCCTAGGCAATTTGTGTTGGTAGGGTGGAAAACAACCTGACATAATAAAGTCTACAATGGCTAGCTGCATATAGTCAGCACATATTAGAGATCAGTGTATAAATTTGTTGATTATTTCATCCATACTGAGCACATCCTACTAAAGGCTAAGGTGGGCTGATGGGGAATTCCTTTCCAAATACAGGAGACAGACTTCAGAGAGTTAGAACAGAGGGTCTGTAGCCATTAGGCACTTATAGTACCAGGACATGGCTTCCTGAGTTCCATCATTCCTCAGATGTCAGCAAATAGCCATGAAACCCCTTTGCAAAGTGGTTGTCTCATCTTGCCTTTAGAGGCTGGTTGTAATAAAGGATAGCTGCCTGTTAAGGTCAGTTAGCTCCAATGGTAAAGGTCTGCGCAAGCATATCTAAGTTCCAGTTCTACTAATGATCCATATGAGACTTACTGTGGTTCCACATGATGGAATTAACACAGGAAATTACATATAAAGACATTACTTTAAAAGCATATTATGACTGCAAAGTCAAACACTTCAGAATTTAAAATACTGAAATTCACACTGCCATGAAATCTCAATTCATTCTTTTCCTGTTGTTCACATAGAGCACAAGATGAGCAACATGGTCAAAACTGTGGATACAATCAGGTCCCAGGAAATCAGCTGCATAATTTACTTTGTACTTGGCAGAGGATGCATACTTAATAGGACAATGCAGCCTAAAAATAAGGACAATAATATTGGTTTTTTTATCAGCCATTCATGTACCATGCAAATATTTTGAAAAATAAAACCTAGTTTCATGAGTGATGCGAATCTTCTCATCATCAAAGGTGCTTCATGAAGTGTGAATTTAGGCCTTTTCTTTGCCTGTGTTTATCTCAAAGAGATAGAAGATGACTTCGTGTTTCTAAGAGTGTGTGACTGTTACAGCCTGCTCAAGACTCCTGATAATATGTTAGCATAACTAGCACCATTTTAGGAGGCAAAGCTGTTCTCTGTGACAGAGTGAGTCATGCATGAGTTCCCTTTCCCCTCATTATCAGGCCCTGAAGGTCCTGTGAACCAAGTACACAAAACAAACAGATTTCTTCATCCCCTCTCTGCCAGTGTCAAGATTCCTGGGCACCAAGCTGACTTCCTTCCTTACTGGCCTGGAAGGCCCCAGGTCCCAGACACTGTCACAGGACAGGGGAGCCTAACAGCACACAAAGCATTGTCTACAAAATCAAGCAACTGCAAGTCCTAAGCGGGGAACTTGAACCAGAACTGCTGATAGACAGTGAGACTCACGACCTCTCCGTGGCCAAAGATGTCTCCATGGTCATTTGCTTTCTCTGAGGATTAAGCGACTTGGATTCTTTATAAGAATTTTGAATCTAGATTATACTGGTTATATTGACACAGCAAAATGTGTATTAAGATCTGGTCTGATCTGCAGAGGGCGCAGGTGATTAGAAACCATAAGTTAAGTTAGGGTCTAGGTGATTTGAAATTGTAAATTGTATTATAAATTCTGTACAAAGCTATTTATAAATTGTACTACATTGATTCTGCTTGTAGAAATCCTGTGCAATTCTAATAATAAATTCTGTGCCACACTAGTCACAATATCCGGTTGATAAAAGTTTTAATTGTAACTGTAGTTTAGTGCCATCATCACTCTGCCAAGGTCCCTAAAAGAATCTGTCTGTCCCCTTAGTGTGTGACAGCTATTTCATCCCATCAAAATTAGTAATAAATTATAATGATTGTGCTATGTAAACAATCAGCTTCATCCCCAAACAGAAGCTGGAATGTGAAATAAACTGTAAATTCACAATAGAAAAAAATGTAGATGCTAGGTTATACATACACTACATACACAGCAGCTTAAACCCTGGCAATTTCAGCTCTAATATGTAGTGCTTTGAGCCGCATTTCCACCATTCTTGGTGTCATTTCTCCTTGATGGAATTACAGTTTTCTCTTACAGTGGTGATTATTGATTTTACGTAAGTCTGCATGCAAATAATTAAACTGATATCTCTGGCTTATACATGATTGACGAACATTAAAACCCAGCACCTCCTGAAGCTTGGAAATGTTCCTCTCATAGTGACATTACAATTGATCTTGAATTGGCCATCTGAAGTTTGACTCCATAATTTCTTCAATGTTGTTTTCATCTTACTCACTATTGAACAGACTAGCTGTTCATTGATTATCACAGTAAATTTTCCAAGATCAAAATCCTGGGTTCTTCTTCTGATGAAATAAGCACTCTTTGAAATAACCCTCTGTCTTCCAATAAAAAAAATGTACATATTGAAACAGCTCATTTTATTTGCCTGACCCTCAAGGATTAGGTACCTTAGCTTTCTATACTGTGCCAGCAGAAAATTAAATGCCCCAATCAGAACCTCAAAAAGATTAGCAGTGAGCTGCACAAAGACGCACAATGGGAGAGAACTGTGAAATGCTCTTGAACCCAGGACTCATATTTTAAAGGTGAGAACTCAGAGTACCCGCTTAGCAAGTCCTGCCCCTTCTTGTCTGCCATTTTTCTGGAATCATAAATCTTGTGCTCCTTTCAGCGCAAAGGCATGGAGCCAACAGGAAGAAAAGTGCTGCCCCTACCTCAACCAGTTTGTTAACTGTTAGGGCAGGCTCCCAGAGAGGAAGAAGATGGCATAATTGAACCTTCTTAAGCAAACCACTGGCTTAGAGGGTAAGACAAGAGCTCTAGCACAAGGTAAGGTAACTACCATATAAAAGGTGGTTACACTCTCCAATCTCATTTGAAGAAGAAATTAGTTATGATTCCTTGTGTAATTTTCAGTCCTGAAGCTACTGTGTAATGTAAAATTCCATTGTTAAACAGCTGCAATATTCCTACCCAGAAGTGGCAGTATTTTAGCCATGAATAAGCAGCCACCTGGGATATATTTAACTGGAAAAAAGGGGAGAGAATCTGATTATCTATGAAATATTTTTCTATCATCAGGATGAATGACAACAGCAAAAGGTGGTATTTTTTATCCATAGTTTCATATGCTGCCTAAACAAAACAGGTAAATCATAATAATACATTTCCCTAACTTCCTTGTTCTTTCCCCTATGAGGAAATATAGACATTTACAATGGGTTTAGCTTTGCTATCTTGATAGGAAGCCATCTGCCCAACAAGAAAACAAGAAAATTAGCAGCAGAGCATACTTTTACTTGGTGCTATGATGCTTTTCATATTAATGTGCTTTTCATATTAAAGTCATAAGCTGTCACTTAAAAGAGTCCATAATAAACTCAACAGGTAATTTGTATTTGAGGTTTGGCTTCCTCCCTTGTGACCAGCTTTAACAGATAACTTGCTTTTAAATTAACCAGAAGAGTAACTGGCAACTAGTACAGAGCCAGATACATTCTCTTACTTGATATTATTAGATACTTTGTACCACTTTTTAAATTGAAAGTGCAGTGATTTTTTTTCTTTCACTTTTTTTTCCCCATTTCCCTTGCATTCTCTTTTCTAAGAGCCATAATAATCAGAGGAGAGGATTGAGAGCTGTCGCATAGAGACAGCCTCCCTCAGTACCTGCTCTGCATACTAATTAAGTGCTTCCAGTCTGCAGGCTGGGATATGGATTCAGTCTTTCAAGTCAGCTCAAGGCTGAAAATGAAAATGAAAAGCTATAAACCTCACTCAGCAGAACGGAAAGCACAAGGTTGCTGGGATGTTGTATTGTGCAAGTTACATTCATGAATACAGTGAAAAGGACTAAAAGAATATGCTGTGATAAAAAATGCAATGTATCATGGAGATTTCTTAGGAGAGCTGGGTATGGATCTGAATTCCAGCTACTGATATGCTTTCATGTCATCTGCAATATCTGCCATCTCATTGTTCACTCCCTCTTTTATAAGTAACTGCTCAATATATTACATGCAATAGGAGTAGTTAGTACTGTACCTTGTGGCACCCTACTATTAACCTTTTGTCATGTGGAAGATCAAACAGTTTTGCCTTTTAATCTGCATCTAATTCATAAAAGTATCACCTCATATCTCTGATTTTAATAACCTTAATAACTTAGTCTGAAGCTTTGCCTGTGAGATTAATGATTAGTGAAGGTATAACTCCTTTGCTCAGTAGTATCCCTTCCTACCCTGAACCAGCAGAGATCCAGTGGGAAGACTGAAAACCTCAGGCAGCTAGGAGTTTCCTGTGCAATTTCTGTGCAAAGAAGCTTGGACTAGGCAAAGTTAAGGCTGATGGTTGAGCTGAGTGGATAATGCAGCCAGGGAGAGGTGAGGCACTGCTCTCAAATACTGTATAACTTGGTTATGGAAGACTGAGCTTGCTTCATTGTTCAGAATCTGAAAAGAAGGAATGAGAGATCTTGGTTATTTACATTTTGTTTCAGTTGTGTCTGCAAGAGCACCTGGAAAATAAGCTCTAGCCTCTCTGTTTTGCAAGCAGAAGCAGCTTGGGGTTCAAGTATTCTCTTGAAGAAAAAGAAGATGACATTTTTTTCCTTCCAGCAAGGAATGTGGAAGAGCTCTGTTAATGTGCATGTTTACCACAGATTCAGAAGACATAAATCTCTTTTGATGAGCTGTTGGCAAACCAGAGCTAGGGTAGAATCCTCCTCCCACCTTTGCTGTGGAAAGATACTGTGGATGTCACAATTTCTAGGGACTCTTCTGGGCATAGATCTGGCAAGTGGACTGCCCTGGAACCACAGATACCAGCCAGATAAGCCTATTCTGATGATGTTTGATTCCTAAAGCCAGCGATTGGATGTCCTCAATTTTTTTTTTTTCTTTAAAGGGAAAAACTGGGAATGAGCATATATTACCATAAAACTGATGCCATAAAATCTTCCTGGTGCACAAAGAAGCACTGTAGCCTGGCTGACAGAAAAGGGAGCTGGTTAATGTAAGTGGTAGGCCATAGCATAGTGATTGCAAAGTTTTCTCTATGTTGGCATTTTTCTCCTGAGAAACATGGAAGTTCAAAAACAGTTGATTACCTTTCAAAGGCAGGGGAAGTAGGCAGAGCAATACCCACCCTGGCTTATCTGAGAGCTTCTCAGTCTGCTTAAAACTAAAAAAGAAGCCTATCAGATAGAGATGGGAAAGCAAATACCCATTGAGAACTGCAAAAGCATTTCCAGGGTATGCAGAGGTGCAGTTAGAAAAGCAAAATCTCAGTTCAAATTGAAATTGCCCAGAAATGTCAAAAACCACAAGAAAGGGTGCTTCAGGTATGTCAACAACAAGCAGAAATAGAAGGAAAATACTGGCCCATTGTTAAACAGGAGAGATGAATCAACCACCAACAACACTCAAAAGGAAGATGTTCTCAATGCTTTCTTCACATCTGTCTTTACCAGCACTGTTAAGGTGCAGGCCTTGGCAACAAAAGTCCAGGTTGATGCAAACGCAAACATACCATCAGTAAAGAAAGAGTTGGTATATCAGCTATTACAGGAGCTTGATCCCTGCAAATTGATGGATCCTGACAATATCCACCCAAGGGTAAGAGAGCTGGCTGATATTGTTGCAAGGCTGTTCTCCATAATCTTTGAGAAGTCCTGGAGACCAGGGGGCACTTCAGAAGACTGGAAGAAGGCTAATATCACCCTCATCTACAAGAAGGGCTTAAAGGAGGATCCAGGAAGTTATAGGCCCATCAGTCTTACTTCAATCCCTGAGAAAGTTATGAAACAAATTCTTGTGGGGGCTATCAGAAGTAAGATGAAAGATGTGATAGGGAAAAGCCAGCATGGATTCACCAAGGGCAAGTCATACTTGACAAACCTGATCACCTTCAATGACAAAGTAACCTGTTTGGCTGATGTGGGGTGAGCAGTGGACATTGTGTACCTGGATTTCTCCAAGGCTTTTCAAATGGTCTCCCACAGCCTCCTCCTAGAGAAATTGATGTGATCTGTGCAGTAGGTGGGGAACTAGACCACAGGCAGCACCCAGAGGGTGGTGGTGATCAGCTCCCTTTCAAACCAGCAACCTGTCACAAGTGGGGTTCCCCTGGGATTGATATTAGGCCCACCACTGTTTAATATCTCCATAAGTGATCTGAAAGATGGGATCAAGCGTACTCTGACAACATTTGCTGATGATACCAAACCAATTGGAGCACTGGACTCTTCATTAGGGAGAGCTAACCCTGCAGGAAGATCTGGATGGGCTAGAAAAGTGGATTAACAAGAACCTTAGGAAGTTCAACAAGGAAAAGTGTAAATCTTGCGCTTGGAAAACATAATCCAGGAGTGCAGCACAGGCTTCTATCTACTGGGCTGGTGAGCAGCTCTGTCAAAGGGGGCTTGGGGGTCCTGATGGACAGGAAGCTCAATCTGAAAGAACAGCATGCTGCCACAGCAAAGAAAGCCAAGAGGATGCTGGGTTGTATCAACAAGGACATCACTAGCAGAGAAAAAAAAAGTCATTTTCCCACTCTATTCAGTATTTGACAGGACACACCTGGAATACTGTGCTTAATTTTGGTCCCTGCTATATTAAAAAAAATTATGTGGACAGGCAGGAGAGGGTCCAAAGAAGGGCCATAAAGATGATCACAGGACTGGGAAGCCTTCTATGTGAGGAAAGGTTAAGAGAGCTGGGTTTGTTCAGCATGAGAAAAGAAAGCTTAGAGGAGACCTTACGACCATGTTCCAGTATTTAAAGGGTGGGTACAAAGAAGATGGAGATCCCTTTTTTTACAAGGAGTTCCATGGAAAAGATGAGGGTTAATGGGTGGGTTCAAGTTAATCCTGGGGAGATTCCTATAAAACACAAGAGGAAAGTTTTCACAATGTGAACAATCAACCATTGGAATATTCTCCCCAGGGAAGTTGTGGATTTGCCAGTGTTGGACAGCTTAATATTCAGCTAAATAGAGTGCTCAGCCATCTTGTCTAGACCATACTTTTGCCAAAAAAGGTTGGGCCAGATGATCCTCAAGGTCCCCTTCCAACCTGGTATTCTATAATTCTATTATTTAAGAGTTGCTCTGTTTGTTTGTTTTGTTTTTTTTTTTTAAATGGAAATCAATCATAACTTTTGGAGCAGGCTAAAAGAAGAACACATTCATCAAAGTGTATTTGGTCAGTATTGGATCAAGTCTTTCACATGTTGATGGAAAATACACCAAGTCCAAACTTCAAATGCTTATTTTGTACTTTAAACTCTCTTTCTCTGGTATAGATCATATCCAAAATGCATAATTTCAGTATAAAATTAACAAAATAATGTAACCTGTGTAATCTGTTGTGGACATAGCTTGATCTTCTGTTAACACTAAATTCTAGAAGCTGTCCAAGCAAATGTAACCTAAAGCCCTTTTGAGATCTCAAGTGGACTCTGTCAAAGGAAGAACCTGAAATGGGGCAAAAGGAAGTCTTATTTTGACAAGGATTCTTCAAGTAATGTTTCCCAGAAGGCATGAACTACCCTACTGTAAAAATGATCTCTAATAAGCAAGTTCTCTAGATAACTAATGCACCTGCAGACATTAACAACAAAGATAAAATAAAACCATTGCCAAGCATTTAATGATAGCCTAAGGACTAATGAAGATCTGAAGGATTGCAACTTGAAAGGCAATAGTCACAGCCCACCGAGAACACGATGTACTTTCTTGTCTTACCGAGAAATAGGTGGAAATGATTCAGAAGCCTAGAGACCCAAATTCATCCTGAATGTTGAAAGGATGGATTACTGTTCTCTAGCAAAGCATGCAGAATTTCCTTCTACTGATGTATTTGTCCTAATCACAGAAATTCAAATCCAATATATACATATTGTGTGTGTGCATTTGGGAAAAGAATACAGAAATTGAAACTCTTCCTCCTGGCAATGTCTTCTATGATGCACATTTTCACAATGGCCACATATTACTCTTCAATGTTTTTTTCACAGATACGGGCTGTTCACCACAGAATATTCTGAATTGGAAAGGACAAGGATCATTGAACCCAATGTTTACACGAAAGGCTCATACAGGGATCATACCCACAACCTGGCATTATCAGCACCATGCTCTAACCAACTGAGCTAATCTCAGGGGTTTAATGGAAAAGATACCAGAAGCAGAAGGGGACAAGACTTTGGTTCTGTTTCTAGTCAGAATCCCTACTCTTTTGAGCCTTTCAAACCAAATGACCCAAAGAAAAGGAAAGACAAAGGATCATCATAAGGAAAGAAATAAAACCACCTCCTCTCCAGCTTTAGATCTCTCACTCATATTCATAAATATAAATTTATCTATATTCAACTTTGTCTTTAACTTTGAATATCAGGGGCAATTTTTATTTATTTTAGAAGTGGAAAGATGAGGGAGAATGGCAGGAGGGGTGGTTTTTTTTGCATTCTCTCTTGATTAGGACTGACAGATTCTTGTTGTCTTTGAAAGTAGCCAGTTCCTAAAAGAGGATGCTAACTGCTGTCAATCACAGAACTAGAAAGATTTCCAGCAAAAGCCAAGTTTCATTCAAGTCTCGAAAACTGGCTGTGAACCCAGTGGCTTTCAGCTCTTCCTAAAACTTGCCTGCCTTGGGCTGAAGAGATCTCTGTGAATCCAGTTTCTCAGATGAACAGAAGAGGAATTCTCATTTCTCTATTTAAGTTCCTATACTAGCTCAATCTCTGAGATATGAGTCAGAAATGTCTTCTGAGAGAAACCGTCATGTCTAAAGGCCATCAGCAGCCCAAAATATAAAAGGAACATTGAGGAAATATTTGGACTCTTCCCTAGGTTTCCCTGAAAAATTCCAGATACTTCTGAACTGAAGAGCCAGCCATGAACCACAGTGAGCCTGTCCGGCCATAACTACTCAATAATTGGCAGCTACAAGTATTGAGAGAGCCAAAGAATAAACCTTTCCTCCAAACACGTTCAATTGTTTGGACACTGTCTCTAGGGGCTGATGACACTTCTCTCAGTTTTAGACTTGCAATCTTACAGCCAAAACCACAACAAGACAGGATAGGATGCAGGAAATAAATCAGATGCCACCCTTTTCTGGAAATTATTTTTCTGCAGCTATTTGGCAACATTTTTAGGTTTGTGGACCGGAAAGTTGTTAGACTGACCAACTCAGGAGACAGGGAAAGGAACAGATTTCATCACTGGAATTGCTATGCACTCCTGCCCTTCTTCTCCCACCCAGTTTATTATCTCTCCTTTAGGGCTTTTTTAAAACTGGCTTTGAAAAAGCTACAAGAATGGTTGGGTGAGGAGACTGTACTGGATATCTGTGCCACCACATTCAGATGAATCTTTAATGAATGAAATTTTTAATGAATCTTTAATGTTTAGAATATGAACTAAGATTCCTATTAACATGTTCTTCCCCAAAGTAGTGGTGTGCCTAGTTCTCCCACAAATTCTTTTCTGGTCTTTCCCATCTTCCTTATGTTTGCTTTCTGCCTAAAGAAGGTTTGATGCAGGAAGCCCCAACAATCCTCAATTTGCACAATGCTCTGTGAACCAGTGGTGCCTTAAAAAAAAAAGTGGTGCCTTAAACAAATCAAAACTAGGGAAAATCTTTGTTGAATAAGAATGCTGGACCTGCCATTTTCCAAAAATTACTCTCCAAGCTGTGACACAAATGAAAGTCACATTCACCCTCTATGCTATTTTTTTTCTTTCCCATAGATCCTCATTTTTTAAATTGATAAAATCAACAAATGAACAAACCAACCCAAGGCATCTGGTGCCAGCAAGTCAATTCCACCTAACATTCTTTCTACCAGTCCACTTTTTTTTTTTAGAAGGGACACTTAATACCACCTTTTAAAGCTTTGTATAGAATGATTAAACTTAATTCTACACACCTGGTGGACAAAATAAAGACCTTGCTTTGCTTTTTTACCCCCTATATCAAAACTCTTTCCCCCTCTTTCTCTATCTAAGGAAAAATAAAAAGGCTTTAACTGATCACTTGCAGGCAAGTGCACCCGGCTATGAACACACTTGGCAAGGCATGTCACAAGCCAGTGTGAATATCATCTGCAGATGTATTCCCCTGAATGAGGGTAATGCCTGAATTTCTATGCACTGACAGGTATAGAAACAAAGTTTCCTCCCAGAGGAATGGGTGATAGACGAGTAGAATCTTAGCACCAACAGCCCATGCTACAGAATGACTGGAAGAAATTCAAAGTCAGAAGCTGAACTCTAGAGCTACCTAAACTATCAGCAATGGCTTCAAAAGTGTTCTCTTGCTTAAATGTGATTTTTATTAAGTGGAGTTTCAAAAGCTGGGCCCTTGAGTCTGAGGGGTTTATGACAGCAAGATGGGATCTATAGGTTTCAGAAATTTGGTGACAAAGTTGTATTTAAACTTTGACTTCCCTTACACAAAGTTGTCATTTTCCTGGACTCTCATTTAGACCAGAGAAAATGCTTCCTAGAGATGATAAGGCACCAGTAACTGATTATTTGACATTTCCTTCGTAAGTACCTCCAAAGACATCAGCTGATGGTATCTTGGCCAAGCAAGATGAAGTGGTACATTGCTATAGATGAATGATCCAGTCAGTCTAGATCCAGTCAGTCTAGATGCAAGAAGCTTTTGTCCCTGAGATAGGATCCAAGGTTGTTGATTAAACAGAACAACAGACCAAACATACTATTGGAGCACCTTCTCTTCCTTTCATTGCTCATATTACAGGAGTTGTGTTCCTTCATTTCTTCTGACAAAATTGAAACTTCTGCCACTGGAAGCCCCTTAACAGTTGTGTCAGGGATAACACACATAAACCCTTTCCTGGTTCACTTTGCATTTAAACTCTCCCACTGTGTGAAAACAGGAAAGTAGCTCCTTCATGCTGCTTGAACTAACAGCTGTGACTTGTTAGACTATTAGAAAGAAGAGCTAAAAACTCTCTTCTTAGTAGGGGAGGCTGTAAAATAGCAAATCAGGAGGAGAGGGGAGGAGTACATTCCTCCTGAGGAAGGGAGGAAGAAACTAAAAAAAAACAAACCTGTAAGCCAGGGAGACAGCTTCCCTTATAGCTTCTTCTAATCTCACTTTAAAAGAGAATTCCTCCTTTGAAAGATTTAATGAAAAGCACTGTATTGGCCACACCTACGTGATCTTTTAGGAGATGGCCTATTTTTATTAGGTTTAAGTGGAGAGGCTTGAAAGACAAAGTTCTTAAGCTAAGAACTCTATCCCTGGATACAATGTATTCTGGATCCCTTAGGGAAAGGTTTTCAACACCACATCCCATTAACAGCATGTTCTTAATGGCATAAAGGCATTTTCTGTGTCCTGGAATGACAAACAATGGGAATGCATCTGCCATATTGAGAAAGGTCAAAATATCAGGAACTTACCCTTAAGATTTTTTATTTTAAATAACTTATAATTTTATAGATTTTTTTCTTCCATAAGAAAGGTTTGTTCTGAATACCAATCTCTAGTACTGTTTCTCGAAAATAAGGTCCCTGATAAATAAATGGGTTTCATTGCATTTAGATTGTAAATTCAGTATCCTTCCCAGCAGCATTTACAAATAGGTACAATGTTTACCTGTATGCAAATGTTTGGAATATTGTGGTAATTTATTTCAGATTTTTTAAAGTAGACTGAATATTTTATTAGTAGCTCAGTTACTTCAAGAACTCTGTAAAAGCTAAAAAGTAGTAGAAGGTAATATTTTTGTCCCATTAGAATTGCTCATACATCTTTTAAATTCTTCCTTACACCTGGCATTTGGGCTGCATTTTTCTTTTCTGGAGGCAAAAATACTCATTTGTCTTAAATTATAATGTGAACTACTTCACTTAATGTTTTCCTTTACTATTTGTCTGATTTGGAGTTTAATCATTACAACCCCTTTTAAAGTAGGATATGCTTTTATACTTCATAACATTTAATAGTAAAGTCATAATAATTTAATAAAAATCTAAGATGATAAATGTTAATGTCTTAGCACAATGTGTCTTAGACATGGCTGTCTGCAAGTTAGCATGATAAGGATTTTAAATTTATCTGTCCCATAATTTAAATGCATCCAAACTCTCAAATGCAGAAAAGCATACCGCAGTACTATACTGCAGTTCAGGAAGCAATGAAATATATAATGCCTAGCTCAAACTTTAGAGGGAATGCAGTCAGCCAGCTGGTAACTCATCACAAAGCTGAAGTTAGAAATTCAATCTTTGAGTAAGATGCTACCAAACTTTAATAAAATCAAACAACAAGAACTTGAGTTTATAATTCATCAATAAAACAGTATTTTCTGAATCATATCAATACCAGGTATCAGTTCAATCCTGGAACACAGAATGGAAAAGTACACTACAGACACAAGAACATGCACTTTCCATCTTCCAGATGTCCCTTCTGAGACCCCTATAATGACAGGGGTTTTGTTAGGTGAAATGACCTCAAATGGCACTAAAACGAAACTCTTTACATGCAGGGAAAAGCACCCTCCACAACATCCTGCACCCTCAAGAAGACCCTTGCCAACTTGACCAGTAAAACAATTTTCGTTCTGACTTTGAAATCAGTGCACAAAAACTAAAATCCCATCAAACCTCACCTCATGGCCAATCTCATCAGAGAAAGTTGGGACAGTGAAAAATATTTTAAAAATGAAATTACCAAAAAGGAATGAAGAAAACAATAAATCTTTTCTCCTCTTCCTCAGGCAATGAATGGAAACTCAGAAGCTCATGATACATTAGTTAAATACAACAATTACTACTGAAAGCTCATGATCCAGCAAGAGATAAAGAACCTTATCTAATAAATGGGTATGGGTGTGCTCAATCCTCTGTCCTTGCACATATCAGCCTTAGAAACTCTTGGAGCCCATATAGAAATCTGGCATTGAACAGACACTTGCTTTGCTTTCCTGGATGTGCCTGATATCCACAGGACAGAAACCATACCAGTACTCAGCTTTTCCTTTTGCCTGTGCCATTTTATCTCATTACCAGCTTTTCTGGCCTCACTTTTACTTAGTAATTTTACAGTAAAGCTTGTGCCACCAAATGCTTCCTGATGAAGCCATACATGGAGAGCAAATCTTCCTTTACAAGGAAGCTCTTACAAGAATGACAGAAAACCAAATGCACAAAGCCTCATTTCACAAGCTTTGCTTTTCAACTTCATGACCATCTCTAGCCTGCCCTTAATTTGCCAAGCTTCACCTTGTAAGCCATTCAGATTCCTTGCACCCATTACTGTGTCTGGGAGACAGTTCCAGAAGTTTATTTTTCTGATGGCTTGAGAACTTCTTTCAACTTCCTGTCTAAATGCATTATTGATTAATTCATATCCATCTGATCTTATATTTTAACTTTAATTTTTCTTGCTACTTGTTATTTACCCCCAAATTTATTTCTAGAAAGGAATCATATCCTCTTTGAATCTTCATCTTGGTCAGCCAAACCAAGCCACGTTCTTGGAATCTCCTCTCAAAAGACTTTTTTACCATGCTATTAATGGTCTTTGAAGATCTTTCCTGGGTTTATTCCAGCTTAAATTCACTTCTTTTTTTTTCCCCCAGTACAGAGTAATCCAGATGAGATCTAACAGTATTTTGTCTTAATTGTATCAATATTTTCCAATACCCACAGAAAAATCTGGGCTTGACATTTACAAAGCCTTCTTCATGGCTGAAAAATACTACCAGTGCATTTATCTTATTAAACACAGAGGATTAACCTCCTGCATCCCTGCTGACCAAAAAGCCTCCAGCTCACAGCAGAAGGTCCCTAAATGCATGACTTTGCAGTATTAAATTATTTTCTCATTGTGATGATTCCTGTTGACTGTCCTGTTATTCTTCCTATCTCATGGGCAGATTCTCCTCAATATGTTAGTAATATCTCCTAACTCTCTGTTATCTGCAAATTTCATGAGCAGAAGCTGAGTTTTACATCAGGGTCACTAATGTGAAATAGTACAGCAAATCAGTCACAAGATAAATCTCTGAAAAATACCATAAATAAATTCCCTATGTTTTTACAACCTCTCAAAAAAACCTCACTGTAAGTTTTTATATAGCTTTTAATTCCAAATCCTGTTGTCTTCTGCTTAAATAAAGATTTCCATTAACATAGTTTCAAATGTTTTGCTTAAATCCAGATATATCAGGTCCACTACACTGTACTTTTTAAAGAAAACCATTATCCTATCAGAGAAAGATGAGATTTGTCTGACATGATCTAGCTAAGACCATCTCACATTTTACCCCATTCTCTATTTACCTGTATTTCCAGGATCTTGATTGTTCCTTCCTTCAAATGTTTTTGAAGACCTTGCACAATATCAAGGTCAAAACAACACTGTAGCTTTCCCCTCTTTTCTTAAAAACAAAGAACTTCTGATATATGCCAATCTCATTGTACCACCCCAGAACAGAAAGATTAATTAAAAATCCTTGCTAGTGGAGTTGCAATTTCAAATGCCAGTTCTTTCTGGCACATAATACAGGTTTCCCATTTTCTCAGGCAAGTACTCTAAATTTTCTATATTCTTACACACTAGTGATAGTAATTTCTATCACCCTATCATTATTCCCATTTGGTATACTATCCTTGTCCTTGGAATGTAATTATCTTTATTCTCCATCCAATTCTCAAATCATTAAGACCCCACTTGCACCTTTTAAAACCTGTTTTCATATTTAAATACAGTAGGCCACCAAAACAACAGAAGTACATGTCTTAGATTAGCACTATGGTTAATGTGATATAAGAAATGGTCAACATAGTATAAAAGAGTATAAAGGAAACTCCATGAAAATAATTTGGCTCAGTGATATTAGAAGAGTATCACTGAAACCAGGAAAACATTCACAAGAAGGTATAATTCCCACCAATGCCTCCTACTAGAGGCACCAAGATTGCTGCACTTTTTCCATTTAGTGTTACGAAAAAGTTATTACATTGGTTTCATTCCTTATTTCATGAAAGGAGGATGAGGAGGAAGATGTTGCAAAGGGAAATGAACATCTAAGTTTTATGCCACAAAATTTTATCAAACAAAAAAGTGCATACTTTGTAAAATGTAAGTCATAGACTGTAAACAGAAGAGCACATGGATTCACTGATTTGTTGTATTTGCTTTTTATTTTGTATTGCTTTCTTTTAACTATTACTATCCCATGAGAAAAGTCCATTTAAATTCCTCCTGAGGCAATATATGTCAGGAAAAAAGCCATCCCTATGCCATAATACACATCTAAGAACAAGCAGAAATCACTAAAATTAACTTCTTATTCTCTTTTTATTCAGAGAGTTATGACATTTCTTCTATCTGCCTTTTCAGCCCACAGAAATGTGAAATAAAATGTAGAGTTCTCACAGCTCTTTAATAATAGTTTTCAATCATCCTTGAGACTAGAGAACCATGTACAAAATTTGGAGAAATGGCATCTCTTTTGGTTCATTCCAGCATCTCCAGACTCCCATCAAGCTCTGCTCAGCCAACTTAGTATGCTCGGACAAACAAGGTAACTGATCAATCTGACAATTAGTTAAACATAATACCCTTTAAGATTTCTTCCAAGTTAATCTACAACAGAACAAAGGAAATGAGGAACTGGGTCTAAATAATTCTTTTGAATGCAGAAACAGTCCATAAGAGAGGTCTTTTTCTGCCACAATATTTTTAAAGCACTCTATAGCCACTTCAGAGAGATCTGCCTTTAGGATACTCTCTTCCTATTTAACTGCCTCGGCCTCTTTCTCATTCCCTTCGATCTCACTGTTCCCTTTAAAGGGTCACAGATTTTGCAGATACAAGCATTCACAAGCTTGTAAATGACAGCAGTAGTTTTGTTCATGTATATTCATTAGAACAAGTTCATAATTGCATGATCACATAGTATTTCCATGGTACTATTCCACTGCTCTATCCAGGCACTGCCTTTTACACATTATCCATTTTCCACATGACTTCGAACATCTAAGAACCTGTAATTGGACTATTTCATAGTGCACAGATAAAACAGTTTGGAGAAAATTTGCCCAGGAAGCCTACATGCTGTTTTTGTCTCTTCTGAATGCATGACTTAGAACTTTAAAATTCTTTCAAGGTATTTCTATTGGTATAATGCATTTTCTTCCCCCTCTTAATTCATAGGTCAGAAAAGACTTTAAAATCCTTTAGTGGGCTCTCTGGCATATCACAGTCTATTAAATTTCATTTCATACTAAGGCTACTAACATACATTTTACTAATGCAAGGAAGAAAAAGCCCTGTCCTGTTTTGATTAAAGGTTATTCATATTTCTTTAGAGAAACTTTCAGATCTTCATGTTAGGGGTTGAAGAATCTCTAACTTCCTCTGTAGTTTGTGCCATCACTCTTAAAAAATTTGGAGTTTTGTTCCTAATGTGAATTTATTTGGATACAGGTTCCAGAACAAAAGGATGCTACTGTACTGTGCCTATCTTCTCTAAAATGAATAGCTCATTAGAATGTTGGATTTTCTCTACAGGAAAGTATTTATACATTGTAATCAAATCACTTCTGAATAATTTCTCTCTCCCTCTCTCTTAATAAAAATTAAATAGACAGACTGGGCTCTTCAGTTTACAAACTACAAAGAAATTCTCCACAATCATTTCTGTGGCTCTCTATCCACTCAAATTGCTCACAATTCTCTTTAAAATGCAAGTCTCATAGTTATTCAGGATTCCAGCATAATTCCATATGCAAAATTTAAATGACTTCTCAAGTGGTCCATTTCTAATTCAATTTACCTATTTTTGCGAAATCATTACAGTACGAACCCATGTTGAGCCATTTGTCCACTGTGACCTTGAAATCTTTTCAGAATCACTGTTTTCCAGGACACAACTCCTCTTCCTATAGATGAACAGACAGCATGTTTTCTGCCTATAAATATATGATCTTGCCTTTTGAATGGCCATAACATTCAAACTTCCTTTGAATGGCCATAACTTATTCAACCAGTCCAGGTAGTCCCATAAGATTGCCCTGGCTTCAGTATTGACTATTTCTCCTGTTTTTATACTATCCATATATGTAGCCAAATGCACTTAGTACCATTTATTTCTTAAAATAATGGAGAAAATATGGAATAGCATTAACCTTCCACTAGCCTACTAATAATGTATCCATCCTCTTGCAAAGTAAACTCCATTCATGATGACAAAAACTACTTTTTTTGTCTTCCAAGTTCTTCAACCAGAGCAGCATATGCCTTGTTAACACTGTATAAGGTTCATTCTTGAAGTAGGGTGTTTTGAGTTAGTCCCAGTTTAACTGCTCTATAAGAATCTGTATATATTGTCTCTATAAATTAGTAAACGTATAAATGTCAATCAGACTGACTAGACTGATTTTCTGTAAATTGATTTGGACTGGCATTCATTATATTTCCATAATTTAATTCCTTTTTAAGAAATAAATTCTTAATAACTTTCCATTGTTTTGGCATGGTATGATGCCAGGGTAGCAGATCTATCATTACTTGGGACAGTCTGCTTACCTTCTAGAATGTGAGCATAACCTTGTTGCTCTTACACTGTCATGGAATAAATCATTAATTAGGGGTGAATGCAAATTCCATTATATGGACCTATGTTGATCTCTATAATAATAGGGTTCTAATCTTTAAATTCATAGTACATGCAGCTGTCAGACTCAGACTGGACTAATAAAATCACCAGTATACATGTAATACAGGTCAGAGCATAGAAGCGAGTAAGATGCCCTTTGCTAGTAGATATCAGATATACTTTTTGATAGCAAAAGAACACCAGGACTCAGGTTTAATTACATATTCTGCTAATTAAAGAACTTCTTTTCCTCCTTTTCTGTTTACTGAATCTAGCTGGTGCTGTGCTTCTTATGTCCTGACAAATATTGTCCCCCTACCTGACCCATGACTATCCTTTCTTCCTCATTCTTTTTAAGTCAGGTAGCTTGCTTTATCTACTCTAGGCCCACTCTTAGCAAGAGGAAGCAGCTTTAAGATTCAAGGAAGAGGGTTTTACCAGTTTTCTCTCTGGTACTATTGCACTCCAGAATAACAATGTCTGGAAAAGTCATGGTCCACGCTAGCCTGTTCAGAGAGTTTTTGGAAATGGACCATTTGTGTTTCATTTACAAAGGGGATCCATCAGGAGGAACGAAGATGAGTAGAGACAGGGAATGCTCAGGGTATTTGGAAGCTAGATTGTGACAAGCCATTCCAGAATATTTAAAAACTGTTTTTCAGAGATTAGCAGTTCAACTAAATAAATGTGAATCACCAGAGACATATACTGAGCTTGCTGAACAGAACTGTATATATTTTGCAAAACTGACATCTGTCAGAATTTGAGTATCTATTCACTGTGATTCATCTCCCAAATTTCATTCTTTTGACATAAATTGTGGCATAACTTCTTCCCATACATGTCATGTACAAAGCCTGTTAGTGTTAAAAGAAGGAAGAAAAGTAGGCTTAGAGACTACATACCACATTTCTGCTACTTTTTCTTAATTTAGACCAAAATCCAGCAATTGTATGAATAATCAATGATGCTGGCTAAATAACATTTCTAATTATAAAAATTCTAATAATAATCAAAGAACTTTCTTTTTCTCCCTGTGTGGTTCTGTTCATCAGATGTGTCATTTTTTTCACTGTAGACTTGCATGTCCATAAAATTTTTATCACCCAAACTAACATCTAATAGCTTTTGTAACTGTAACATCTCTGTAAAAAAAAAACAACCCAACAGTAAAGTCTGTTGTGTTTTGACCACACTTTGTGCTCAACAGAAATTTGAAAGCCTGTGTTATTTTTTATGAAAGTATAGAGACCTTTTAGATCTGATTTCCTTTGACCAAAAAATGACATAATACTGCTTGGATACTGTAAAATGGGCTTACAGGTGTATTTAGGTCACTTTATGCTATACAAGTCATTACCTTTCTGTAACTGAAAATCAGGTCCAAAATTTTTCAAGGAGTTACTCTGAATGTTGTTGAAAAGGCGCAGCATCAATCCTTTTAATCAAACAAATATGAGATAGATGGTTGCAGGAAAGTATTTGCACTCCTAAAATATGCCATATGATGGTGTCAGATGCAAAATTATTTCAAAATTATACTTTCAATGTATACTAAACACCTACCTTAGACACATTTGAAGTGATTTTTAATGTAAATAGCTTTATTCCCTTTATTTCCATCACTAGAGCAAAAGAAAATATTCCTTCTCTGATTTTCTTTTGAACTAGTAAGCAACATCTATACCAACCGGGACACGATATTCTTTGCTTTTCTTTTCAGACACAAAATCGATAGCATTAAGTAGGAACTCGTTTTTCTCTATGGCTACTTGTATCCGTTATTGGATCATTTCTCATGTGCAATGAACCATCTGCTTTAATGTCAAAGTTGATTCTTTTAGTTGTTCCTTTAATTTTTTTCCTCTGTATCTTCTCTTGTAGTATCTACTATGAAACCACAAATTTAAATCTGTCTAAATGAGAGTATTCAGGGCAAAGTGCTTCAATCACTTTCAAATTGCTCATTTTGTGCTACATTGAAGATGATGTTTTTAGAAGAAAAGAAGGTTGCAACTTTCTATCAAGTTCAAGTCTTCGACTTAATTTCTTTCTTCCTTTTTTTTTCTTTTTTTTTTTTTTTAACGTGCAGTCACCAATTGATCTGTCATATTGTGGTTTTCAAAAATGAACTGAGAATGCTCTGAAAGGAGTTTGCAGTTGAAGAGCTGCAGGAAGACCTAGAGCAGAGAATTACATTTTCATTGTGGCTAACTTTCAATGGCACTGAAATGTCTCACTTGGAAGATCATCAAACCCATGTTTTCTCTTCCACTTCAACAGAAAAAGCTTCATTCATTTGATGTAGAGACTCTGAAGAAAACTAATTTTCTTTTTGAAATAAGTGTGAATTCTTTTTATCTTGTGATTTAACAACTCTTGACGATGCTTACATTTCACTTCAGAAAAATGAGCTATTTTCATAACTTCAATCTTTCCAATCACTTTTCCCTTTCCACTAAGTCTTTTAGTGTTCCCTTCCTCAACCCAGGTTAATATACATGGAATTTTAGTAATAACTACTTCTAAGTTACCTATTTGTTGTATTAATAAAAAACTTCCCAATTTACTAAAAATAAAATAAAAATAACCACTTCTTGAGTTCAACGCTGTAAAGAATGAAAAAAACATGTGCTAATCATGATCTTCAATGATTTATCTTCCCTTAATTTCTAGCAGATCAAATCCATCCTTGATTACATGATACTCTTACCAATTTTCTCCTTCACTATATCTAACATCTAGCTCCATCTCTGTTCTCCTGTGACTAAGAATATAATGAATTCCAGCCACAAGGTTTCCAGTTCTGTAACTATGCGTAGTACAAAGAAATATATTTTTTTTAGTTTTATAATATGTATTTGACAAAGATTTAATGTACAAAAATGGAGACAGGAATAAAAGTGAAACAAGGTCTAACCTCTGGAAAAGTATATTATTTGGTACTTTCTTTTTTTAATAACCCTGATTTTTTCAAGTTGCTGAAGGTCTGAAACTTGTTTTCTATTAAACAGTTCACACACACTGTTCTGTGGCTTACCACCATGTTACTGGGCAATAACAATAATGCTCCAAGTTCTTATTTTGTAAGTAGAGCAGTGCTAAGGCCTTGTTATGTCCTTTGGTGAGATGGTACTTTACACAGACATCACAATTTTCACCTGAATTACAGATACAACTTCCAGAATTCTGTTAGGTGGAGCCAAAAATGTCGAACTAAATTAGAAGTCAGTTTGAAGCTCCCAATACAGTATTTTTAAAAGATTGTGGAGGAAAAACATCGGAAAAGGAAAAATGAAGATGGCTTACAGTTGATGGGTGACTTTTGCACTGAAAACATGAAAGTTATTTTTGGTTTAAATATCAACTGCATATAAGTCTAGTAGTTTCTGCCCCCAACTATACATGGATACAGGGACGCTCTTTCTGATGTTTGTATGATAAAAATCTGAATACCTGTTTCCTTTTTACAAAACGTTACTGAAGTGAATATTGTGGAAAGTGCTTGGTTGCCATCACCATTGTCTAATAAGTGTTTGACATACACACAAGATTGGGACAGCCATGGGACAATGGGAAATTTCTGACATAAGATGCCAATGGAAAGTACTGTGAAAGCTCATCTCATCTACCTACTGTCCTGATGCAGAGCAAAAGTATAAGTAACATTTCTGAGCATAGGTAATGTGAACAAAACAAACTCCAGAAACAGAGATTTGACATCATCGCTTCATAACATATACCAGTGTTTCATTATTTCTACTTATTCCTCCCAATATCTAACCTGAATTTCTCTAGCTGCATTTTAAAACTCTTATTGCTTGTCCAAACCATCCTGAATATGGAGAAAAATTATTTTCCTTCTTTCTGGGGTAGCTTAGAAGCTTTATCTGAAGACATGTTTCACCTCAGACTTTTCTTATAGACTAAACACTATCAGTTCTTCAAACTTTCCTCATAAATCATGAGCAGTCTCCTTGTTCTCCTTTGGACTCACTCCGATTAACCCACCTCCTCTGTGAAGTGTAATTCTAAATGTTAACTACAATATTCTATGTGAGGCCCTACTGATACTGAGTACTATAATTTCCTTTATCTTACAGGCTACATTTCTAGTTTTGCATCCATGGGAGAGGTACTCTATTCCCCAGATCCCTTTTTAGAGGACTACCCAGTCATATTCCAAGATGTTAACACTGTTTAATCCCACCTATATATGAAATTTTTAATTTCTTCATATTGGACTTCATCCAATTTTCCAGACTGCTTCTCCAACCAGCCAAGACAATTTTAAATTTTAATTCTGTCCTTCAACTTGCTGTGGTCAGCCTACTGCCATCTGTAAATGGAATAAACATACTTTGTACTGCCCAAGACACTACTGAAAATACAGACTAGTATGAGACACAGGAGAGATGCCCATTCAACCCAACTGATGTAGCCCTCCAATTTGATAGTGCTGACTAATTTTGCTATTTTGCTACTACTGCTACTGGTAACGATTGTTTGAGTATGCTTTCTGAGTAATTCTGCACTAATCTTGCCATCATGATGTTCATATTAAGGTTTCCTGCTTTGTTTAGGAAAATGTGGCATATGTATGACATGCAAAGATGGTCAGAAAACCTGCTGAAGTCAAGATACCAAACATCTATTACTGTTCTTCTGTTCATAGATCTATTAGCCCAAAGCAGAAGGAAAACAGATTGGTTTGATGTGGGCTGCTCTCAACAGATCCATTCTGTCTGTTAGACATTTTCTTGCTATCCTCCAGATGTTGACAGAAAACTCATTTGATTATTGGTCCATTTTATTAATTCTAGCATTTTTTTAGGAATTGCAGTTAAAGTGGCTGATGAAAAATTCCCTGGCTTCTTCTTTTTTATCCTTTAAGCACAACATTTTTCCTTTTTCAATCTCTTAGAGCCTTAGCAAGCATCTCCTGTGTTATCAGAGATGCCTGCTGACAGTTTTAAATAGTTTTGGCCAGAGCTCTAAATAAGCTAGAGTCCATTTTATTAGTCTGTAACATCGTGGTCCTTTGTTTTTCATAATAATTATATTAGCCACATGATTACAGCAGACTTCTGTGGTGAATACTGAAACAAAAAAGGCATTAAATTGACCTAGGACATTACTAGTTTTCTCCCTCAGCTGAGTATTGAATAGTTTCTCAGTCTTTCTCTTATTCTTTACAGAATTCAAGTAGAAACTCCATAGTCATAAGATATGATGTTCTTTATAAAAACAGATTTTCTTAAGCTGGTCATTTATAAAAGGTTTCTTGCTCCACCTAATTATAACTTCTTCTGCGCCTTGTTCTTTTTGATTTCTGTCCCCACATACTTATGCATTCCTTTATACTAATCCTAGTAATCTCACATAATTTTCATTTCCTGTATGACTCGCATGTTTGAGGTCAATGTATATGATTTAACCAGATGATTTCTTACTATATACTTGCTATTCTTTCCTTGCATTGGGATGATTAAATTCCAAATAGCATGTTTTTCATCAGGAAGTGCTTTATTCCTTTATTCCTTTAAATTTCTCTTCCATGATATGTGATCTCCCAATATCCTGAGTTTGCTGAAGCCTGCTTTCTTGAAATCCTTTTTCTTCTACTTTGCTGTTCTCCCTCCTTTCCTTCAAAAGGATCATGGATACTTTCATTTCATGTTCCCACAAGTTCTCTTCCACTCTCATGTTCTCATCCACATCCTATTTACCACAAGGCTGCTATTCTAACCTCTCTAGCTGCTTCCTCTACCTTCTGTATCAAGGCTGTCACAAAACATATATTTTGCTCTCTTACTGTAAGCTGTTTATATTCCTTTCCAGCTGAAGTTTACATAAACTTTTTCCTCTGTTTTATAAAGTTTCATGCCCTAGAGCATTTGGCTAGTTTCTCAAAGAGAGCAAAAACACCCCAAAAAATTGCCACCCCACAAAAGCCAAAACTGAACTCCAGCCTTATACAACGGGTATTTCTGGCTTGGGATTGCAACAGAAATCTCCCTATTTTCTCAACAGGTGTATGTATCCTCTTTCTGGACAAGCCACCTTGTGTGCCCATATATTTCCATCAAACGAGCCATTTTAACAATCCATTACTATGATAGTTGAGTTGGAGTTTTGCCTTAAGAATCCCAGGTTTTCTATTACTATTTGCTTTTCCCAACTTCCATGTTTGAAGAGACATTTCTAGATTTGAAAGGAGAGCAGATCACTTGGGCTTCAGATTGCCTGCTTAGTGTGTCATCAAAGCAAAAACATGCGTTCTCATGGAATTGTTTGTATTAGTTTTTTCAATGAAACCCCCAAACTCTTACCAATGTGCATTCACCACTTGGGTTTTTTCCTGCTGACTCAGTCTGAGATTTGTAGTTTGCTTCTGTATACTATAAGAGGAAGAAAATGGCACCTATACTCCAGATTTAGGAGCATTGCTATATACAGAAGAAAAATGGGAGGAATATTTGGCCTCAAAACTGGAAAATAGGTTAGAAATCTCAAGTTATTTTCTCACTCTCCTACTTATGCAGATATTGTGTTTACTAAGAAGAACATGTACTTTCCATGTGCTTTAAATAAAGTACAGGAATAATGCTAGTGATGACAAGAGAGCTATAGCATGAATCCACGTTAACTGCTTGAAGTAAACTCTAAGATAAAAAATTCTTTTTCTGCTGATGATAGTGCACTGGTGTGTGAACTTTGGCAACTCATTTATCTGTGCTTTAATTTTTGGTTCCCCAGGTGCAAAATGACTACAACAAGAGTTATCAAATTCATGAGGGGTTTGTCTTAGAGAATATGTATAAGCCCAAAAAGGTCCCTAGATAATAAATGCCATGGAATGCAAAGGATTATTATTAATGAGGCCCACTCAGAATGATGCTTGTATCTTAGTGACAGCTTCGTCTCTAAAATCACTAAAATAAGATTTAAAAGCTTACTGAAAATGCTGAAATGAGGCAAATTTTCTCTCATCTCTGCAGAGCAGCAGCATTGAGAGCTCCAGCACACATCTGTCATCTGGAGGCCAAGCAGGCCTTCCACAATTCCAGGAAATCAATTCCAAAGACTGTAGATTGTCAGTTGCTTGTACACTGGAGGCCATCCAGGTAGCAGATTAAATTGTATGAGAAAATTGTAGCAGGCTCTAGACTGCATGTAATGGAGACCCTCAATGACCTTTCCGAGGACTTGGGAAATATGCATTGAAATTGCCAGTGGGCCCTTTTGTAGCACCAAAACTGCATACTGAATTTCTCTTACTTCATCACACAGGGTCATTCACAACTGATCTGTTTCTGAAGAGGAAAAACAAACCAGAAAATGTAATCACCATCTTTTCTTGCAGAATATGTACAAGGTTACCAGAGATGAATTATCTGTGTGACCGAAAAAAAGAAAGTTGGTACTTGTGAAAGCCACAGTCTTTAGAAGCATGTAATGGGGCTGCTGTTTCGGAATCCTTCACCCCTGAGAGATTTCGGCAGAATATCCAAAATATTGGCCAAAATGATTGCTGATTGAAGAAAGTTCATTCAGATGAGTAACGTTTCAGTTTTGTTGTTTTATTCAGACTCTGTTAACCACCCCCTGGTTTTTAGTTTCATTTTTTCCTAAAGTAGACCTTGACAGATCAAACTGCAAATGTGACCCTTTCAGTGCTGCTGACCTGGGGGTTCAGGCTAGAGTGTGTAACTCCCCTTGTCATGAAGAGAAAAGTTGCATGTATGCAAAGAAAGTAATCCCTTTAAAATATATAGATGAGCTACATCAAATCCTATTTCTTACTTCTGACCAGCCTATGGTTTCAAGAACTGGGGAGTCAACACCCCTGACTTCTACTTTCCCATTTATAAGTGGCAAGGTGGGCTGGTCATTTTATCTCACTCTTTAACAGAATTCCTACTCTTTAGGAAAGCTGCATGGCTTAACTTTTTTAAAAAATCTATTAGAAAACATTTTCAGGGCATTTTAAGCAGATGGAATGAGTAGATTTGTTGGTGTGGAGTGTGGTTGTGCTTCTCTGAAAAGCTCCTTTACGTTCACTGTGACAGATAAACATGTCCTTTTGCTTTGCTAAAAGATCATATGGAATCATATCTTAAACTGCCATAACTTAGAGTTCTCTGTTTAGCTTCAAAGCAGCTTTTAGGGCATCAGACTAAGTGAGTTTTTGGTCTGACAGCAAGGCTCAACAATCTCTGTAAAGCACATGATCAGACAGGGAAGTGGTGAACAGGAACTCTCCTTACTTATTCTCATGTTTTGTTGACTCTGCCACAGACTTCCTATATGACCTTAACCAAGATTTTAAAATTATTTCCTAATTCCCTGTACAGTGTTCTGGGGTAATAAGTGCCCATGTCAGAAGAATCTGAGTATAAATTTATTGCTAAATGTGTTTTATGCTAAGACTTCTAAGTAACATACACTTTCAAAGAAAATTACCTTTCTTCTAAAGGAGCAGTTGATCTATTAATTATAAACTAACCTTCATCATATTTTAAACTTTGCTTTATCAGAGACCTTGTTCTGATACATCTATATGTTGTACCTTACGCTTTCACTTACACATCAGTATTTTTCTGCCACTTAGATATTTTTACAAACATTTTGATCAACTATAGCACTTTTGATGCTAGGCACTGTAGAATTAGACATCCTATATTCTGGGAAGAAAAGACGGGGAGAAAAGAATGGAGCAGCAATCCTTGCACACACACAAAAAGGAAATCTATCTGCTAAATGACTGAAGAATGGAAGGAAAGGCATATGAATATAAAGAACAGACTTTCAAAGACTGTTTTAGCCACAGGCCTTTTCATGTCAAATATCTGGTGTATCCAGGCCATAAAAAGCAAAGCAGGAATTTCTAGGATTGATTTTCATCCCTTTGACTCATCCCTTTCCTTTGCCCATTTGCTCTCATAAGACAGGTCCAGAGTGTGCAACAGGAAACCAAGCAAAAACAATACAAGAAAAACGCATTTTAATTTTAGCCACACAGCTGCTTCTGGGTTCTTTAAATACACTCCTCTCTAAGTGCTTCCATACACCAAGACATCCAAGAGCTCTAGACAGGCTGAGCCTCAACTGCAAACTCATTCCACAGCTAATCTTTGTCTGGCATTGTTACAACAATCAAACCAAGCTGGTCAAATGCCCAGTTGGGGCAAACTGGGTCCTTATCCAAGGGCTCTCTGTTAAGTGGCTTGAAGTGACGAACTACATTCTCCAAGTTCTTTGGGCAGAGACAAGTTTGTGGATGGGGATTAAACACAACCTCTTTTTTTCCTTATCCTCTCCCTTTGCACATTAATACACAGCAAAAGAAACCAAAAATATCTTTTGAAGGCATGTCTGTGAGTGACACTGCACCCTAGTATAATGTGACAGGTGACCTATTCTCCTTGTTCCAGACTGCATGTAGCCTTGCTGTCTGGAAAACTATCTGGGGAATTTAAGGACTACCAGGAGAAAAATGGGAGATCTGAAAGCTCAGTCACATACTCAGTTCTTCATCTTAGGTTGTTTTTTTCCCTATGGCTTTTGAAGGTGAAACAAACCACCTCTGAATTCCAGAGGTTTTTTACTGCCATCGTGTGGAGATTCTCTTTAAAAAAAGTGAAAAACTGTCTTCCCTGACAAGATATGACTTTTCCTGCCCTTGGCAAAACTGAAAGAACCTAATTCAATCTTACATCTACACAGAGCTAGTCCTGGAGCCTCAAATGCCATAACATCCAGTAAATATTCAACTGTCCTTAGTACACTTTGCTTTTGCCCTATTGAAGCAGTTTATTTGTTGGCATAGCAGAGCTGGACAAGACTGTGACAGCCTGGGTATGCTTGTCATTTCTGACATTCCATTACAGGTTTCTTTCTCTGGTCTGCAGGAACATACAAGCATTTAATATAAATGCTATTTCTCTCCATGCATCAACACTACAAAGAAAAACAATATTACTGCAGAGTAATATCACAAATTCAATTACATCAATTATTTTGGGATCAGAAAAACACATTTTTCAGGCATTCCTATTCCCACTATGCAATCCTCCATTTTATCTGACCACCACAACAATCACACTTGAGAAATCTGATAAACATTAAAACTGTTCCAGAGGGTTGGAAATTTACAGAGCTATATTAATTCTAATAAAAGAAGAAGAGTATTTCTACATTCCAGGAAAGCCCAAGATTTCAAAAGTTTTTATCAAAGCAAATGATTGTATTTCAGTTAGGAATACCACCACATTTTATTTCTATTTTATTTATTTTAAATTTTGTATTGTACTGATTAACATTGTATTTACAAATAAACGACAAAATTTTTCAGTGAACTTTTCAGTGATACTGACAGATTTTCCTTAAAGGTTTTCCTTTTATTAAATCAGTACAATCTGGAAGACAATTACTGTCAGAACATTTCACAGAAACTGTTATTTTCTGAAAGACACGCAAACAAGTGGTCCCATTTTCAAGACTGGTGACCATCCAGTAGCTCCTCATTAATTCAGCACAACAGAAATCAACCTTGCATATAGATTAGGAATCCAACTGGTATCTTCTGTCCATTCTGCTATATCATTTGAAATAAAAACTGGTTTTTTGTTTCTCCCTGACCACAGGCGGCAAACAGTAATCAGGGGACTTCAGCAAGGTCCATAAATGACTCCAGAACAAAAGCATGATACTGACATCCTCTTAATGAGACTTCTGAAGAAAGCTGCTACACCCACCAAGTTAAAAAAGTTGGTCTGAAGACCTGTGAAGCACTACCACCATGGCTTTGCCTTTTTCTAGTGTCATAAAAATCTGTTCAGATTTGGCTACATTATACACAGTCCACTGTAAAAATCAGCATTCAGCAGCTTTTTCTTGATCTGCTCCTATAAGCCTCACAATTCCTGTAGCAATGAACACAAATTGTTCAGTGTTTTGCTGGGATGGTCAGTGCAATGCAGGTTTCTAAGTTAAAGGTAAAATATATCCTGCCACTGTTCCCTACAATAGGGGAACATACTTTGCTCTGCGAACCAAGAGTCAGTTCTATATTTGTCTTTTAGATAGTTCTAGTAATTCTGAACGTTTCACAATCATACTGTTAGGCAATGCTTCAACCACTACTAAGAGAACCCACACACACCAGGTTAGTTCAGCCATCTAACAAAACAAGCCCACAGGGAAAGCAACTGAGTCACAGTGGCATCTGAGATTCTCGGAAAGCCTACGTCCAGTCTATATCTTTGGCTCATCTATCCATACTGTGAAGCACAGCACATGGCTGTATCAATGTTACCACATCATATGATCTCCGACTGACTAGTCTGTAGGAAATGTAATCCTTCTATGTGCAACTAATATGGTTGGTCTTTAATCCTCCACAGCACAGGTCTGTACTGCAGGTTCAAGATTCAAGTTCTCTTCTGCATGAAGTACGTTTTTTACCCTTGCATATAAAGTACAAATTCTTGCCTTTTCATTTGCTTGCAAAAATGATGAAAATAATAGGCCAAAATCTTTATCAAAATCATAATCTCATATACAGCCATCTCAAACATAGCTCCCAAAAATGAGGAAAATACAGATTTGAGATCACCAATTCATCCTTAATTCTGCTACGTTATGCATTTATTATATCAGGATTTCTACAATTACCTACTGACATCTTAGTGTTTTTCTACCAAACAAGGTGTCATTCTGTTGAATGGCTAAATGGTATTGGGAATAAATAATGTAGAGAATTAGGCAGTTGTTTGTAGTATTCCTATCTCATATTAGTTGCCCTTGGTACATAAAGAAAGAATCACAGAATCACAGAACACGGGTTGGAAGGGGCCGACCAGAATCAACAAAGTCTAACTACTGGCCTGCACAGGACAGCCCCAAGAATCACACATTTACCTAAACAAATAACGTTATTTTAAAGTAAGATTTCGGACTCATTGTAATACTCTGTAAACTAGATAAAGGTCTTTTCAGCCTGAAAAAAGTCCACAGGCAGTCCTTGATTGGACCAAGTTTGTCCTTCTCTGTATCCTGTAATCCAAAGAGACTTACGACACCCAGTGGTTATTAGAAATAACACAGGCATACCGAAGCCATATAGAATGTGAAGATGCTTATCTCAATTCTCAGGTTCACAAAATTCAGATGCAATTAGAAAAATGAAGACACTGGACAAGTTACAATCCATATTAAAGGGTCTGTAGAGATAGTCTTAGCAACAACACGACACAAAAAAACCTCCCAAAGCCACCACCACCATCTGAAATACAAACCCAAATAATTTTTGAACTCCATGAAAACATGACATCTAGCCTACTTTGGAACAAACAGTAGCTCTTCCATGACAACAGTGTAAATCCTATAGATTTTTCTATCAGAAGAAAAACACTATCATGAGGAGATTTCCCTGACAGCATTGCACTGATTAAGTAGAGCTACCCTTCTACACCCTGTAGCTTTCCACACACTGTATTGAAGACTGTGCAGAGAAGATGACTGTGCTGGGGAAGTGAGGAAATACAAAAGTGGGTGCTGCTCTCCAGAGTACTCTGGAGTGCTGCAGTGCTCTGATGCTGCAAGGGTTAAAAGCAGTCACTGGGGCTGCTCTTTTGCACAGCTTCCCCAAATCCTCAGCTGGCCCAAAAGTCAGGGAGTTGCAAAGGGGATATTAAACCCACCTTTGTTCTCCTCCAACAGAAAACAGTACAGAAGAGTGTAAGAGCACCAAAAGTGCTCTATTCTTGATATGTCACCTCTGTTAATCATTTGTAATTTTTAAGTTAACATCATTCTGCCTTCTCTTAAATTGGATACATTTATGGTAAAGATGAAGTTGCAGATGGATATAAAAATATGAAAGATGTGTACTTTGAAAAGAATACATACCTAAAGTTGAAATTTAGAAGAAAAGAACCCATTACTAGAATACCTTCATTAGAGAAAAATCTTAAGTCAACTGCTGAATGAAACTCTATGACCTGTGATAGACGGCAGGTCAGGGCACATGATCACACAATGTTTCCTGCTTGGATATTTATTAAATAAGATACTAATTATTAACAAAATCCAAATGTGATATGTCTTTTCAAAGAGATTTTAGGCTTTAATATTGTTTCAATGTCCAACAACACACTTTATCTGCATTAATTCATTATTTTGTTGAGACCAATGAAAACTTAAGAGGCATCATTTGAACAATGTTTTTCTATTTATGTATTAAAATTACAGAAGTGAATAACAGAAAGAACAAAGATACTGGTGTTAAAAAATCATAAAAATTAGATTGGTTCAATGAAGTGAGACGAATAAAGCTATTTATTTGCAGACTAACTTAATACAATATAGTACTTGTTAAGTTGTATTTTTTCTGTGATAGCAAAACAAAGCAGTGAGTATATGAAGAAAAAAGATTGAGTACATTGTGTTTTCAGACCTAACCTTTCCAGTTCAGACCATGTAATATGAAACCACATTCTTCTGACCTGGCTATGCTTTACTTCCAGAGTTTGCTAAACATTTCTTTCTACTGCTTTCTTAGGACAAAGTATTCTTTGTCCCATAAGCATTTATGAAGTCCATGCATCAACACCTTTATTAATCGTTCAGTAAGCACACAAGAACTATTATTTAACCATCTCATCAGATAAAAACTTGCCTTTGTCTCTCTTAAGCCATGAAAGATGATTTCTACATCTTCTGAAAGAAGAGTCAACACCTCTTTCAGTAAGTGTTGAAACACCTAAACTGAATAAACAAGTAGTCATACTTCACTCATATTCTTTTCACTCTTTTCCTGTTGTAACACCAGAATAAACAAGGAAGTGAACAAAAAGTTAATACTTATTTGTCAAAACATTCACCTTTAGGATAAACAAATCAACCAGTGTACAACATAAGGAAAAAAGGAAAACATCCTGTTGTCACTGACTGTAATCACTGAACTCACACAGTAAATAAGATCTTGGATCAACAAAGAATCAAATGAATGAAAAAGGGAGAGAAGGGGCAATGACAGAAATAATATTAGAACTACAAAAAGGGCATATTTGGAGGAGGAAAAATTCAGATGATAATGCTCCATATAAACCTAAGGCTTAATTCAACTTAATTCAGGGACGATTCAGGTGATAAGAGTTAATTTATTTAGAACAGAGGTCTACCTTGACTATCCAAGAAAACTTCTCTATTAAATAGTAAAGTTTTTGAGCTCTCCTACCTGCTGCCCCTTGGAGGAAGGCCTGGTATCACACATTCCAAATCTGTTCTGAATCACCTGAACTGAACAGCAGATTGTCTGTCCCAAACACAGGCTGCTTGCTTGCTCTCTGGTGAGCTGTTTTCACTGAGCACCAACACATACTCCACAGCCTGAGAAATCTGGCCTCTGTGGAGGACATTAAGGGTTGTTTCTGGGCATAAGGCAACTCAGGACCATTCCTGTGCAAATAAGATGATACAACAGCATTCTTAGCATACTTTTCCTCAGAACTCAAAAACTCCTGAACAATAAGGGATCCAAATCCAGAGTCTAGAGATCACATGCCTCACAGTACAGTTTAGAGGTAATCAGAGCCAACTCTGGCATTTGAGTATTCAAAAATACATTCTAAGAGTCACAAGTGTTCTCTCACAGCATTTCAGATTGGTAGGACTGGTAGTGTCATTTTTTTAAAATAATGGTGTCATTTCACATAATCACAAACATTTTTGTGTTGCATTTGACAAGTCGTTTATGAGACTATGCTGAGATTAAAGGTCCCTCTCTTTTTCATTAGATCTTGTTGATCTCTTTAATCAGCATATTTCAGGTTCTTTAACAAGACCATCATACCAATGAAAGTGTTTCTTTCATCCATTTCTATTCAAGGAATTCATTTCATCTTTGCTCAGGTCTTCCACACAGCCTTTTCAGTTTTCTCTAATGAAATGGCTTTCACGTCCAAATGCAAAATATTCTGACAGATTTCTGGGTGCTGGTAACATTTACGCAGTTCTCAGAACAAGAATAGCTACTCTAGTTATATTAATTGACTCAGGGACTCAGTTCCTCCTATTTATTTGCCTTTGGTTTATATGCAGTTCATGGAAACCAAATCCACATATTTCACACTTCCCAACCATGTAAAAGTTGGTTGGTCTTTTTGCTTTCACTCATGACAGGAAGAAGTGATTCTTTCCCTGTACTTGGCACTGGTAAGACCACATCTTGACCACCTGTGTCCAATTCCGGGTCCCTCCATTCAGGAAAGAACATTGAGGTGCTGGAGCAAGTCCAGAGAAGGGCGATAGAGCTGGTGAAGGATCTGGAGCATATGTTCTGTGAGGAGCAGCTGAGGGAGCTGGGGGTGTCTAGTCCAGAAAAAAAGGAGGCCCAGGGGTGACCTTATCACTGTCCACAAGGAGGTTGAAAGGAGGATGTAGCCAAGTGAGGGTTGGCCTCTTCTCCCAGCAACCAGCGACAGGACAAGAGGACATAGTCTCACAATGAGCCAGGACAGGTTTGAGTTGGAGATGAGAAGAAATTTCTTCACAGAAGGGGTGATTAGACGTTGGAACAGGTTGTCCAAGGAGGTGATGGAGTCACCATCCCTGAAGGTGTTTAAGAAAAGACTGGATGTGGCACATAATGCCACACTTTAGTTGACAAGGTGGTGTTAGGTCATAGGTTGGACTCAATCATCTGAGGCCTTTTCCAACCTAATTTATCCTGTGATTCCTCTTTTTGCCATGTTTTCCCTTTTGGAGACAAGTTTGAGACCTCTTTGATGCTTCTTTCCTCATAATTGAAGTGTCTCATCGGTTTAATCTCTCATTCATGGAGTGAGAGAAGCTGCACAAAAGTCTAAGCTGTGTGCGGAACATTCGTACTTTTTTGCACAGTATTCGGGGCCCAGCAGCATCCCAAAATCCCGGCTCCCTCACACGCCCAGGCCAGGCAATGACCGCCCTCGAGGCCCGCGCTCCCGCCAACCGCTCTGCGCATGCGCACGCGAGGCGCGGCCGGCCGCGCTCCCCCGGCGGCCGTGGGGGCGGGGCGTACCCGGGGC
>VZTX01017155.1:57294-97546 GCA_013400915.1 Pardalotus punctatus
GGCTCGGGCCCGGCAACCGGGTGGCTTGGCCCGCCTGCGCGGGCTTTCCTCGCGCCGAAGGAATCTGTCGTGTGGGCCCGGGACACGGTTGGGTGGGATCAGCGGGAGGGACGGCCCTGGACGACGGCGTGGGCGCCTGGTTCTGCTGGCGGTGCGCGGCGGAGCTCCTGCCCGCCGGGCCCGGGGGGCGGCTCTGGCCCGGAGATGGGCAGAAGGGATTTCACGCCCGGGCCTCGGGGGAGTGGCGCTTCTGGTTTGTTCATTTTCAGTTGTGGTTGTGCTGGTTTGTTTTCTTCTGTGAGAGAAGATGATGTATCAGCCCTTCTCAAAGCTTCCCTTGATGCAAAGCTGGCAGATGAGGTGTTCTTGCTTTGTTTATTTCTAGCCCTCTTTCTGTTTCTTATATTGGTTTGAGATGGTTTTGGTGTTTTGGATTTTTTTTTTTACATTAGCATCCCTGCGTTTCACTTCCTTAAAAAATACATTTGTTTTGGAAAGGGCTAAGTAATGAAAGCATGGGTCAGGACTTAAACTACATCTTCCATTGCAAGGATAGCATCTAGGTTGCGCTTATGTAATCGTGTTTGTTCCATACTTGTTAGCAGGCAGGCAGGTGTGACTGAAGATGGAAAGTTAAAGTTATGCAAGTAGCTACTTGAGGAAATTTTCTTCTGCTGAAGAATGACCATTATTCCATCATTCTTGTGATAGACAGTCATATTCCCATTTCAGAATTCATTACTGGTGCCAAGACTCAGGATTTTGGAGCACACTTCTAACAAACAGTTGGCAGGACCTGAAGAAGAAACTTGCATTTTGGGGTAGATTGTTCCACAATGTCTGCTGCAATGTCATTTGAAGCAGCTTGTGCTGGATACTGCTGCTGATGGACTGTTGACCTGACTATGATGCAGACCCCTGAGTTCCTGTTTTTGTAATTTAAATATAAAACTTAACACAAGACATAACTTCAGTGGGTTAGCTTATAGGAAAATAATTTCTACAAATAGAAATAATTTCTGCACTTCATTCTGTCAGTTTTCTGTTATCCAAGCTATCAGTTACCTTCTTTAAGAGAAGCAGAAATTTCATCTTACTAGAGGCTGTCTGTTCTCAGGAAGCAGCTGAAGGTTGTGACAAGTAGATAGTGTGGGAGGCCATAATGTTACTATGTTTTTCTGATTTTCATAGCTTTTCGTTTGAGCCTTTCAGAGTTTTTATGCTGGGTGTGGGCATTTCTAAGGCCCTGTTTCCCCTAGGAGTGCATTGTAGTATGTGTTGCTCTTTTAGCAGCATGGGTTTCTTTAGCCCTCAGTGTGCTCACTCACATTCTTTTCTCTGATGACTTGCTCTACTCTTGAGAATGAAACAAACTTTGTTAACAAAACCACAGCTTTGCAAGTTCATCTGTATTTGTTAAGAGCTTCACCCAGCACAGCTGTCTTGTTGTGTAATTCAGCCCTTGGGACAACAGAGTTTTTGTAAGATAGATATGGTCTGATTAACTTTCATTCTTGAAATAATTGTTATTTATGAATAGTCTTTAATTTTTAATTTGTTTTACTTTTGGAGGGTAGAGAAACATGTCCAGTACATTCATTTTTGATCTATGTGTCATTCTTTCAGCATTTTGAGATATTTCTGGAAGTCTTCAGTTCACTCACTGGCAGTATAAAAGGAGATATGCAACTATCCTATTTGACTCAGAGAGATATTGTTTTAGTTACAGATAACAAGCGTACACTTTGTATTTGCTCTTTTTTTCTTGGTTGCCCATGTTGCTGAACTTCCTAGATTTGGGCATTAAATTTTTATCAGGTCTAGAAATTGCGTTCCTGTTTCCCAAGTTTTATATGGGCAGTAAGGAATTTTTACCTTGTCCAGCATAATTCATAATGGAGTTAGAAATTACTGATGGGCTATGTTCTCCAGGTGAATCTACTATGCACTTTACTCAGAAATTTTAAGTATTAAATAGTCCTGCTTTGGGTAATTGAGTAAGATTGGCTGCCCTGTGCCCTGTAGTCTGCCTTGCTTAGCCCCTGAAGAAAGGAGCTGAATACACTGGGTGCATTCTGCCCCTTCAGCTGCATCTGTGTCTTCAATACTTCTAAAATACTTTTGATTAATTGATGGCATTCAATAAAGATTTTTTTAAGAAGGAAAATATCAGTACCGTATTTTTGCTTTGGTTAGTTGCATCCTTCGTATGCCTTAAGTGTTTTGGCATCTTTAGCCTGTCCTAAAGGATTGAAAGCCATGCCTAGTATGATATTTTTATCATGTTGGTGCCGGAAATTGAAGATTGGCTCATGGAAACTTTCCTGAAATGTAAAATTTAGCCTAAGTCAGATGGAAACTTCTTTAGTTCAGAAGTTTCCACAAAGTGTCAGTTGGCACAAAAAATTGTTTCCTATGTTTTCTGCTCTGTAATGAGTTAAGAAACATGCATAGTTTAAAGTTTTGTGGGGAATAAACTTCATTTGTGGTCAGCTTTGCTTTCTATTCTGAATGTGTGATAAACAGCAAATGTGAGGCTGGGAGTTTAATAGCAGTCTGCAGAGTCTTCACAGCAAATCTTCCATAATGAGATTTCCACATTGACAAGCATGGCCACTGTTGTTGTCTTATACTGATGGAACTTTCTTTAGATTCAGATAAAGTTCTTCTTTGTTCTTAACTGTTTCTGTAGTTCCTCGATGGAAAAGGTGTTAAAAACTGCCCACAGCACTATGGAAGCACACAGACAAAATAGTAATCTATGGACACCCTTGAGGAACTGTTGGGCAAAGTGACGGAAATGAAGAGCTTTAACCATCGCTTCAGTATGGCGGCAGCTGAATCTGATAAAGACTCCGGATATTCAGGTTTAGAAAACCACTGTGTTACCTTTTTTGTGTGTTACCTTGCTGAGGCTTTGCTTTAGTTGGTGATGTTTAACAAATCTGAGTAACACCTTACAGTTTGTCTCATTACCTTGGAGGGCCTTTCTATGCAAGATAGGTTTCACCTGCAGTCATCCTACCCACCAAAGTCTTTTGAAGTGAAGTATTACCTAGTTATAAAGTTCATCCTGTGGATTTGAATGGCATGGGAATTTAAAATTAATGGAAGAATCTTAGACTTCAGAGTCTAGAAGTGGAGATGGCAAAATTACTTTTTGTTCTTTACAGTGATGAATGAGTTGTTGGATTATGCTACCTGGTGTGTCTTACGATCTGACCATATTGTCAATAGAGCCTGATGAACCAGAGAGAAATGGTTGTAACATTGGTAGAATAGTAGACACGGTGTGCTATTTTAGTACTCCACAAAACTGAAACAATGACCTTAAAAATGCTTTTGTTTCACCTTTAATGAGAGATGCCTGCTTCACTGGGGTTTTAGATAGAAAATTACAAGACAAAAAATGCCTGCATCACAAACTACAGATGTGGCAATGTTGGAGCCTTTAGTGCTTTCATGTATCAGTTTTTAGAGCAACCTTCATAATAGTATGCAGTCCCTTGGAGGCTAAATATAAAAGAACAAAAAGTAATAGATTTTGGGGGGAGAAAATGTCTGTATAAGAACTGACCTGAAATACAGAGCCTTTTATTAGAGGCTGTTTGACAGCTGTCACAGCAGCTTTAATTTTGTTAATATTACAGAACTAAACTTTATTATTCTTTTTGCCTTCGTTGAAAGGAGGCAGAATAGTAGAACTGAAAGGCAGTAGTGAGCATATTGCATGTGAAACAACTAACAACTGAGTTCTGCATCTGGCAGATGGAAGTTCAGAGTGCCCGAGTGCTATGGAGCATACGGACTCGGAGGATGTGCTGAATGCGCTGTGTTGGAATGCAGAGGATGGACCTTGGCAATGCCCTAGGACCACAAGCAGCTCCTTTCCTGCACTATCTCCTATGGTTGTAATGAAAAATGTGCTGGTTAAGCAGGTAGGGAAGAAACAGTATCTTAAAATATTGCATGTACTTAATTTTTTTTAAAAACATTTTTCCTTTGAAAAAGGTTTTGCAAAGTTGTTGCAGTCCAGAAAGTAACTGGTAATTAAAAAAGTTCTGATGTGATTCTCTGTTCATTTGAGAGGCAGCTAGAATCACTTAAATGGAATGTGAGATGGAGAAACTCTGCTCCATCTACTAAACCTCTTTGTCTCAAAAGAATCTCCCCAACATACATCTTTAAGAATGTTATGTAAATAGCACCAAAGATTAAACAGAAAAGGGTGATCTCCTTTTGAAAGCTGCTGTTGTGTTTTTCATTCAACGAAGGTGGTGTAGTAGGATGATAGGTTTGTTTCCTCATTCTTAGTTTTCAGAAGTGCCTCATATGCAATAGGAAACACTAATGCAGAATGTTATAAATGAAAAAGTTAGATTCGTACCCGAAGTTAGCTGTGGTACTTCTGCTTTAATACTTGTTTCTCTTAATTGCATGTGATGGCTCATATTGCAACAATTACATTCCCTATTTATGTTCTCCAGTATTTTTGTAATATATAGTTCCTCCAGCACATCTGTGAAACCCCCCTGTGTGACTTTTACATTTTAACAGAAGATAGGAGAAGTCCAAAGTACTGCTGTATTATTAGACCTCCTGCTCTGTACTCACTCATTCTTTGGAGCAGAGCAAAAGTTCTTAAGTGGTGTTTTTACTAGAAAACTCCTGGGAATACACTGAGAAGGGGGAAAAACAATATAGATCCTGATTCTTTCTCTACTGAATCTTTTATGACAAGCAAGACCTAGTAAACACTGTTAGTATTTAGCAGATTATGCATTTGTGGGGGAGGTAGTTCTGTTCTCTGAGCATTGTGCTTTATCTTGACAAGAAATAATTTTATAATCACATTCCCAGATGTGTGGACAAAATACTGTGTAAACAAATGCAGAAGTTTTTACATAGTCAGGAACAGGCAAGCTACACCAAAGGTTGATAGCCTTTGGCCCAGAGCTCACAAATTAAGACATTACCTGCGCTGAGTCTAGTGTCAAACTCTTAACTTGTGTTCCTAACAATAAGGAGAAGGAGCTAATAATAAGTAGCTTATATATGTGGATATAAAAATAAAAATGCAGCCACATACATATAAATATATTAAAAAAACCTCCTGCTAGTATAGCGGAAAGGAAATTTGAAGAAAGTATTGGAGGTGGGTAAAATAACCACACTTGGTTCTCTTGAGCAGTGCATCGTAATATCTACATCTACTTATTTATGATTAAAGACATTAATGTTAAATTGAAAAACGTTTACTACAATAAAGAAAAGCGACAAGTCTAGGTCAGAATAATAATGAAATGTCTTTCTGCGTCTTTTCGTTATGCCTAGTTATCTCAGATGGTTAGCTTTTTAAAATGGTTTTTTCAACACAGCACTCAGTTGGGCTTGCTGGACTGAGAAAAAAAAAAAAAGGCAGCATCCAGTTACTGCTGTTTATTTCTTCCAGTTTCAGTTTCAATCAGCATCACCCTTCTGTCTTGGAACCACTGTGATCCTCCATAGTGACGGTTACCTGCTGTTACCTGCTGGCCCAATTTCAGAATGTAAACAGCTAACAATAATGTTACTAAAAAAAAATCCAAGTGGCAATTAATTCTCTAAAAGGGCTGATTGTGGTAAGGTTTCTGTAAATCTTATAAAAGTCTTTAATAAATGGGAAGGCTTTTTAGACAAGTGACGCTGATACATCAGGATGTTAGCTTTCATTAAAAATAAAGGCAAGAAAACACACAACAATTTGCAGAATTAGTAAAGTAAAGGCATCCTCTATTGAAAATGAGATTTTGAGTAGGAGAACAACAGCAGAATGCAATGTGAGAAGCAAAAGAAGAAAGATAACAGAGATAGGAAAAAACTCCAGAACAAGATAAACGGTTACCACAGTTCTTTCGGCCTCAGCGATTATGGGGCTCTGCTGTGCTAGGTGCTGTTCAGTAAATGATGACTGCTGACTCCAGTCATCATTAAGGCTACATGTTCTGTCCTGTGTATGTATAGCTACCAGTATTTATATGCTCCCTCACTCCTTACATCTCCAGATACCTTTCTTTTGAATGTTCTTTCTTCTGTGTTAAGGTAGAAATATTTATTTTTACAGGTAGCTGTTCTCTACCCCTAACCATAAGCATCTTGCCCACTGAACCAAAGAAACATTGTGTCAGAGTAGGTAATTGAATCTTGTCTCCAAGTCTCAGTGTCGTAATCAGTGGGTAATACCTGCTTTTGGTAAGTTCCAAGTCCTTTACTGGGGGAGTGGAGTTTAGCAAAGTATGTTAGTGTTTGCCAGTTTAAAACTTTTGAGACTGGTGGAAAGGATATGAATTTCAGATGACTCAATATAGTACTAAAAATAATAAGATGTATTTGTGGTAGCTGAAAACTGTGCCTTTAGCAGGCCTGCCAGTTGTGTTCCAAGTTGTAAGGAATTGAAAAAGCAGCTGACAATGTATTAGTATAATTGTAGCAGTGATGGCTTAAATATATTAAGAAGTGAGATTTTGCTTTACAAAGAAACAGGGTCTCTTACTAGACCATTTGATATCTTTGGAGAAAAGCGGGCATGTTTTTGGCCAGAAGATCTCATGAAGATCTGTAGTAAGGTGTTGGAGGAAAAAGAGGTAATGTCTTGTACAAATGGATGTATTCCCCTATATTCCAAAATATATCTTGTGGGAGGAGTAAAAACTTGGGTATTGTTCTTGAAGTAAAATGTTTTTAAGGTTTATCAGTGTGCACTGCTTCACCAGAAGTATGAAGATAAACTCCTCTGGGCTTACAGCAGGCTTTTCTTCTTGCATTAGTTGATATTCAGCCTTTTTTTTCTGCTTCATGGTTAAAATTTATTGAAACTGTGTATTGTACTTCAAATAACAAGACTTACTGAACAGCTGTTGTGTATCTTAAATAACCATTTCAAAACCTTGCTATAAGAATAGAATCAAGAAGATTTGAGTTGCTACCTTTCAACAGAGAGAGTCTGAATTGTTCCTAAAATGTCTGTGCAGTCTTACCTTGACTCTTAATATATTTCATAACCACAAAGCCTAATTATTTTTCAACTTTCCTGTTCACTTGTAGTTTGACCCCGAGTCTGGGTCGAACTTTTAGATGAACATTGTACAATATAAGCTTGCACTGTAATCCTCATTTAGGAAAGCATGTATAAATTCAGATTGAATTGTTTTTAAATATATCTGCTGTTGCATAGTAAAAGGATTATGGATTACAGCTTTATTTCCAGTGTTAATGCTTCGTTGTTAGAGAAAGAGGAGTTTGATAGAAAACTCTTCAGGACACATTGGTTGGATATTATGTATATATCAAATATGGAAAAATGACACAGTCCACCTGTTTAAAGTTTTTTTATCATCTTATACAATGCTTTTGTAAGATTTGTGGTTTTTCCCTGTTTGTGCTTCTCAGGGGAGTTCATCACAGCTCCAGTCTTGGACTGTGCAGCCATCCTTTGAAGTGATTCCAGCTCAGCCACAGCTAGTGTTTCTTCGTCCATCAATCCCACCTCCCATTAATCCTCACCCTGTTGGGAAAAAGAGAAATGACTCCACTAATTACCTGCCCATCCTGAATTCTTATCCCAAAATAGCACCACAGCCCTGCAAAAGAGATCACTCCTTTGATCTAGAAGAATGTCAGGAAACCACTTGCCATAAACGCCTCTGCACAGAAGCACCCAAGATGGAGACTTCTCCTGTACTGATGAGTGCAGGCTTGCCTACTAGTCCTTTTGCCCACCTACCAGGTAACTTTAAGACCCCTCAGGATTCTAACCAGCAAAGTTCTTCAGCTCTAGGGACAAGTGGAAAACTGTCAGCTCTTCCTGGTTTTCCTCGTGTTTCCAGTGACACTCAGAAAGTACCAGGTTTGACTCCCCTTTTGCCTTTTGGAACTCTGCAGGCAGCAAAGTGCACCCTTCGTGAGAGTGAGAGTGCATCACAGACTACAAGGCCGTCTGCAGTGTGGAGCCCTCCATTGATACCAGAAGAGATTTGTACTACCCCTGAGCTGCTCTTGCAACAGCAAAGCAAGTGCAGACGCTTTCAGAATACGCTTGTTGTACTACGCAGGTCAGGATTGCTTGAGATCACTTTAAAAACCAAGGAGCTCATTCATCAGAACCAGGTGACTCAGGCCGAGCTGGACCGGCTGAAGCACCAAACACAGCTTTTCATAGAGGCAATAAAGAATAATGCTCCACAGTCATGGGCAGAGCTCGAAGCATCTCTAACAGGATCTGATAAAGTTGATAGCAACCTTGAAGACCCCACTTATCCCAACATGTAGTAAAAAGGTGCATAGCTGTTTGTCAAGTTATTTCTGTGCCTCCTTTTTCCTGTCTTAAACTTTTACTTGAGCATTTTTTGAGTCCAGGACTTGCAAAGTTACATTGCCATTAACAATTTGTCTTCAGAGCCAGCTGTGGGACTGGAATAGCATGGTGGGTTCTAGACAGAATGGGTACTAAGCACTGCAGTGTGACCTTGAATTCCATGCTAACTCTGTAATGCCTTGGACTCGAGAAGCTTGGATGTGCTGTGCTGGCATGTTACTGTTCTGAAGTGAAAAGACAGTAATTTGCAGTATTCTGTACGCATCTTCCTATTCCCATCTACAGGTAGTTGTTTCTGAGAGTGCGGCAGCAGAACAGGCCCCACTGTTGGGCTATGATCAGTTCCAAGTAGGTGAAGGGAGTTGGTGTGAGGTAAAATAAGTCTTTCTCCCATCCCCTTCCTTCTTTATTTAGAGAAATCAGATGAATGTAGTGAGGGTGGGAGGTGTGTCAGCTTGGATAAGCTCTCTAAAAATTTTATCTACCTAAGTTTGAACTTCAAAAAACTCCAAAACACTTTTTGCGCCGTATAGATTGATAACATTCCTAGGCTGCTTGCCTTGAGATACTGCTGACACCACTGTGTGCATAAGATACTGACCTTGCTAGCGGAGAGCCACAGTAGTCATGTTACAAAAGCTGTTTTACATTTATTTCATTGCAGTTTATCTAGACACTTAACTACATCACTCCCTGCAATCTGAAGGGATGTTTTCCAGAGGCAGTTTGTGTAAAAAACTGAGAACACCTTTGTCTAAGAATATTAAGGAATCTGGATGATCTGTGATATGTTCCTTTCTGTATGACAATGTTTTCAAAAACTCATGCCATCTAGGTGACTAGGTATTTTGATGCTTTGATTTCTTCTATCATCTGTTTCAGATTGTTAAAAAAAGAAACTTGAAAGTAGAGTGGATGTCTTGCTAATTTGGGACTAGACCTTTACATTTTCTGATGCCTCTAGGAATCAGTATTGCAGAAGACTGTAAAGAATACTTTTGTAGTCCTTCCTCAAATAGGTGCTTTAGAGAAATTGTAAGGGTCTTCTCCCTTGTAAGGGATTTCACACTTTTTACACTGATGAAAAGAAGTGCTGTACATGTCTTAAAAAGTTGAGGCATGTGAGTCCTGTTTGTATTAGCCATGGGCCTAGAGAGAAATGTTGGCAGGGTTTGCCATAGTGGAGCTGTAGCAAACTTGTAGCCATGCCTTTCATGGGATCCTGCCTACCTGCTGAAGACTGGTGCAGTACATGGGAATTGTTCAAAAGTGTTCATGGACTCTGTTCTGGCATGTGGGTTTTTTGAATATACCTGCTCTAGTTGTGATACTACCATGTCTCATAACTCATAGCCCAGCAATATCGAAACTCAGCCAGCAAACCCAGAAGGCAGCACAGTGCAGTGTAATAATGTAGGACATGTCCAGTATAGACACAGTCTTACCAGTTGTGATATCTGCACCAAATGACATTTGGCTGGACAGATGTGATGCTACCTTCAGCCATTTATGAAAGAAGAATATCTTGTTTCATCTCAGCTTTTTACAAGAAGGAGAGGAGGCAGTTCCATTGATCAGTTAAATGTAATAGGCCTAGAGATGTAAGTTATGAGAAAGTGCATAGGGTTTTTTTTCCTGCTTTTCCTAAGGTTCTAATTCTACCTAATAAATAGAGAGAAGAATTTGAAGTTCAGAGTATGTATTTTTAGGAAGCGATTGCCCTAGAAAACAAGATGATGGGCTCAGGGTACCTAGAGATGAAAGGGAGGCAGAAAAAATTAAGTCCAATCGTAGCTGTTTGAGACAAGGAAAAATGAGTCTACTGGTGACCTTCTCCATTCTATTTTCCACTGCTCTGATAGAGTATAAAGGAATGAAAAACTTGCCTTGCAGGGCAGTACCCTCTGACTTAGGGAGACTTAGCTGATGGAAATCTCTCATGGTCCTCCTAATACCACATGTATTTCTCCCTGACAGTATGAAGGGTGGGCTGAAGTGGGTGTGCTTACAGCTAATAGGCCTTTCAGCTGGTCTGATTTGTATAAATACATGTTCAATAAATCTGTGAGTAAAGTCCAGCAGCCAGTTAGAAATCTCCTACTGGGCATCAGTCTAGACTTAAATAGTATTTATTAAACTAGAAAAACCCACTCTGGAACTCATACTTAAATCTGGGGGCCCTTAGGAAGCATATCCCTAGATAATGGGAAATCTTGATGCAACATCTATTTTTAAAAAAGGATGTTGACATCCCTGGTGGTAAATCCGGTAGTAAATATGTCATCAGGTACCATTCTGTTCAGTTTTCTTAGCTGCCTTTATTCCTGGAAGCCCTGATAGAGCTTTAAACAATAAGGGCTTTCCTTTCTTGGCTGCAATGTAATAAAATAGGTTAGCTTGGAAAGGCATTGAGAGAATTAGTTTACTACATCAGGACCAGGAAAAGTCCTGATTCTGGGCAGGATCTGGAAGTGGTCCAGCAGATTTGAACAGAAATATTAGCCTCTGAATGGAAACTGTAAGCAATGAACTCACAGATTTTTTTTATCTTTCAAGCAGCAAGACTTGGTGTTAAGAAGTTAGCCGAAGGCGGCTGTCTCAGTCTAATCCGTCTGTTGGGTGGCCTGCTGCAGCTTCAGCTGTGGCTGGCAACTTACAAGTGGGGTAGCTTGATGGATCGGACAGACTGGTGTTTTTGTATTAAGTTTTAATAAATGTTGGTATTTTTGATTACTTTTACTACGTCTTTTTGAAATTCTACTGTTCTAGTTGGAATGTAAATATTTTCTGTACTTTCAAAGTCTGTTGTTAGCTCTGAATACAGTAGCCTAAGACCTCCGTTATAGAACATGATCTTTTTGCTAAAACTTTACAGAAATTGACTGTGAAATATGAATGAAATAAAGTATATACTTTAAAAGTTTGTGGGTTATTTAGTGCTGTTGAACTGCAAAGTCCCTGGTCCCTGGTTCCAAAGCATGCTTTAAATGCATCTCCACAGCATCATGTTGCCCATGTGGAAAGTGCAGATCCAAAAGTGATACTATGATGTATCTCTCTGAAGAGAGTCATGTGAGCTTTAACAGTATGTATGAATTAAAGGGTCTCTGGGAGGAGCATGCATAGAAATAGGCTGTAGAAGACTCTAAAAATATATTGTCGTGGGTGACCGCTGCCATAGATCTGTCATGAACAACCTGGAAGGATTTTTCCATCTCTGAACTGTTGTCTCTATGATGACTGTACATTATGCTCACCGTCTGTGCAGGGTGAACTCCTACGCTGTGTCTTAATCCTGTCAGCTGGGTATGCAGAAGTTTGAATTTGGTTACTGAAAGAATTACTGGATTGAAAAAAATTACACTCTCTCTTGAAGAACATTCTCCAACTAAGTCTGTATACCAGCTTTTCACCAAAACACATTTCTTCAAAATGTGGCTGTCTTTACATGGTCTTTCTTTTGTTCAAACATGACTCTTGTGGGGAGAATTAGGCAGTCATGCCCAAAACATCCAGCAGCCTTGTGGCATGAGATCTCGTCCTAAGATACAAGAGATTCTGGTTAAAGCTCTTATTTGGCACCAGATAAGACAACTGGAATCTCATTGCCTTATATCCAAAAAGGAGTGCCATCAGTTGAAATAATTTTATTTCCTGAGGCTGGAAACTCAGTGTTTGCAGATTTCACGTTCATGAAAGTGTGGATACAATTCAAGCAGGAAATTTCTCAGATTTCTGTCTCTTCTGACTACCTTTACATCGTAAAGACTATCTGCAGCATGTCAGGCCTCTTCACCTTTATTTCACTTAGGCCAAAAAGATTAATTTCTTCTTTCAGGTACATTGCATCTGTCTTGTTTTTCTTTCTCTTCCATGATAAAAATGGACTGAAAGGAACAGTATCCCTGCAGGCTTGGGCTGAGCAATCTCCTGGCATGCAAAATTTCTGGCATACACTAGATTGAACATAGCATACTGTTACTGGTTTCATCTTCATAATTTCTGGTACAGAAATGTAAGGTCCCTTCCTAGCTACATAATTTTACTAGGTGATGCATCTTTCAGGCGGTTGTAATACAGCCATATAGTCCCAACCACATTGCATGGTCCTATGTGTCCAAAATGCTCATGCCCACTTCCCTTTCCTTTTTAAATCTACCTCCTTTGAGGTATTTCCACGAGAAAAATGTGGCAGTTCCAGTGTAATCTATTTCATAAGGCAGAAGGAAACACCATGTGTTCAGTCTGCTCTCTTGCAGAGCAGTTTCCAAGACTTCCTCAAATTCTTGTTTGAACTAAAGCTGTTCTTAGAAGCATCCTGCATTGATTTGAAAGCTCCTAAGATTAAGAATCCACCCAAATTGTTTAAAATATAATTATTTACTATTAAACATATGCCTCGTATATTGAGCCTGAATTTGTAATCTTTCCATATCCAGCTGTCAGATCTTTTGTCTGTTGTCTGCAAAACAGAAGTGCATGCTGTGACATTGTTTTCACTCTAGGCATTTACAAACTGAACAAGTCACTCTTCAGCTTTCCTTTTTAAAATAAGTAAATAGACTCAAGTCTTTTGGATCCTCTATTTGTCTGTGGTACTGTTCTTTGGATCGTTTAAAATAATTTAAATGCATTTTTAATTGGAACACTAATAGCAAAACATGACTGCTAAAAGAATTGTATAGTATCAACTCTCCCTACTGCTACTCTACCTCATTTCTGTAACAGTCTTGGCCATGACATCAGATTGGAAGTCTAATCCCTGCACCTGTTGCTTCTGTGGTTGATGAACCCCTGTCCTGTAAGTATGTTTCCACATTCCTTTGAATGCAGTTTGCAGCCAGAAAACAAAGCAAGCTGATTTTAGGAAGTGGCCAGTTGTATTCATTAATTTTCTCTTCTTCTCTCCTTTGAAACTTTTTCATCTTCAGATGAGACTTTAAAGGTAATTTCATCTTGTATTTCAATTATTGAAAATAATATTAAATAATGTTACAGTCAATAACCAAATTTTAAAATAAGAAGATTGTGCTTAATGGATATCTGTGTACAATTCAGAAACCACAGTTGCAATGTATTTCATACCAGCTAGTTATAAATCTGGCTTCAGTCTGTCATGTGGCACACTTTTAAGTGCCCATCAGTAGTATAAATAGACCAGTTTTTAATTCTAGCTGATCAACATAAGGAGTCAGTTTTATCTGACCAGCTCTATTTCTTATAAGCATCAGTAATTTCAATTAGTTTCCCTTTCTATCTCCTGGAATAATCAAGATTTACGGTTATTCCATTATCCTCTTTCAGTTGTCCTGATATGTCAATTTAAATCAGTCTACCTACTCACTAAAAAGCTGATGCTGCATTAGTTCTTTCCTTACCTCAGTCCTCTGAAATCTTTCCTAGTAGTGTAAAATTCATTGAAATAGTATTGGTAGTTCAGAGAGCTTCTTGATTAGCTCTGTTAAATTTTCAGTCACAACTTATTCAGACTTGCTGAATTTACAATGTGTATTAACTGTTGTTTGAAATGTTCTGAATTACTTTTTGAAGTGGAAATCAAGCTACTGTTATGATCTGAGAGGAATAATATATATGTCTTTTTTCTAATTGCTCAACAGGAATTTTTGTGAAATGCTTTTGCCATTGAGCACAGCAGCAATATAATTTTTATCTTGAACTGAAGTGCTGCCAGCAAAGATTTCTTCTGCGTCTCGTACATATTAAGAAATGGAGGAAATGGACTTTCCAGGGCCAAAAGGGGTGTTTCATCAACTTCTTCATTGTTTTCTCCATGTTCCTATTGTGATTAAATTAATTTAGTTAATTTGAACTGAAATGCTTCTTACCATACTCACTTAACACAATCTTACTTTTTTCCATAGCAGTAGTAAGGATTTTTTTTAGGCCACATACTAAGACCAGGGTTAAGAAATTCAAAGACAGAAACAAAATTCTTACTGTTTTTAAATGGATAAGACTGCTTGAAAAATTCCTGTGTTTTCAATGGAAAACTCACGTGTTTTTATTGAAAATGAAAATGCATTTTGGCTGAAAGCTCAAGTGTTTTTCAGTGTTAATCGTAGCATTCATTTTTCAGTGAGTCCCAAGCACTATGGAAATCGTCTGCACTGTGGGAAAGGGAGAAGGTGTTGTTTCTCTAAAGAAATGAGGTAAACCTTCATCTCCTTCACCTGGATTGTTTTGGGTTGCCTGTACAAGAAACAGGAGCCCAGCTTTGATGAGTGGTTCCACCACCTCTTGCTGAAGAAGCAGAAGCCTGCATAGTGAAAACTTCTCAGTTGCTTGCAATGGCAGAAGAGACTAATAGAGAGACCCTGAATAAGTGAGGATGAAACAGCATCTCCTGAGAAAATTGCTGGCTCAGTGAGTAAAACTACCATTTTTTGACCCTAAAAATTCTACTTAAAAAAAAATAAAGGGTTTTTTTGGCACAAAACATCATGGTGCCGGATAGGTCTTGTTCTACATTTGGCAGAGTTCAGTGCAGTGACTATTCTGTGAAATGGGCAGTGTTCAGTGTGCAAGTATGAAATACAAGTGGACAATAGAAAGCTGTTTTACCCGGGGTGAATGTTAGCAATGCCTATTATTTTGTGTTCTTGCTAAGTATTGTCTCCCATGCAAGTAATAATGTTATACATATCCAAACATGCTTGGAAGTCAGAATACAATAGTCTATATCAAAGTGAAATTGGTTCTCCCTGTTCGACATCCTGTCAATAACCATGCTTGCAGCACACTTGCACATTAATGCTTTTTGAGAATGTTCTGAAAGTGGGTTGCTGAGAATATTTGTGTGATAAATGGCCAGAAAGCATTCCAAAACATTTGATTGCAAACTGATTATGCAAGGATGAAAGTCTGAGCTTGATGGTAATTGTCTAAATAGTGAAACGCCTCCAGATGTATAATGGGAGCTGCAGCCGATGCAAACTGGGACAGAGCAGAGCAAGTAACTGCACTGAGGTCTGTTGCTGTAGTGCTTCTGGTCCTGCAGTAGCAGCATTTGGGTAGAGACTGTAGGTAAGACAGATGTTGTCATTGAGAGTGAGATGTTGGTGCACAGATAAACCAATGGCCCTGACTACCTTCTAGAATTTTAGAAACAAGCTGGGAGGTCTGAACATGCACCTCATGGCCAAAACCAAACACCCTATTTCTTTGAAAGACTGGGATGCAAAGGTCAAACCTCCCTGCACATTAAAATTGTTACCCTGTTCATTCTTTTCCTCAGCCAAACTTAAAACAGTGGTGTTAGGAGAAGCAGAGTGATACAGTACCTCTGCCTGATCCTGGAGCCAGCAGTTATGGGAAGGATAATTGCAGTTCCTAAGGCTTGCTTTTTTTCGAATTCCACTGCTTCTCCAGCACCTAAACACCTACCAGCCTGAGACACTACAGCTAGCTGATGTGAAATGTTTATCAGTGACCTTTGTTGGGTGAGTGAAAGAACATGAATGCCTTCCATTCCAGAGGGGCAAGTGACACTCTGATACCATTTTTCCTGTTTCAGGTTTCCTGTTTCCACATTATAACATCTGTTTATCTGCAGATGCACACCTCAGAGTAGTGCCCGCATTTTTGCTTCATCTCACTGGCTGGCAGTCAGCTCAGTAACAACCAAGTGCTCAGTAGCCATACACAGATTCACTATTTCATAAAATATAACGACAATAACAATAACAAGCCACTGCCTAAACTCATATTAGTATGGGGAAGGGAGAAAAACACCCTGTTGTTCTCCACAACTTATTTTATCTTTGGACATGCTTTTGTAATTTCTTTATCACACCCTGTTCTGATGCAAGATCAGTCCTTAATATGTAATTTTTCAGTAAATGGGCTACTGCATCCATTTTAGGTCCCTTCAAAATATAAATATGGCTAAGAATAAGTCACCATTTGCCTGAAATTGTTTCTGTTTGAGATGAGAGCAAGTATAGCAGCACTCAATATTTCTTGGACTCCTCATAATTTTCCATGGCACCCAAGCTCCAGGTGAGAACTTCTCTAACCTAAGCACACATAACAACATGAAATTGATACTGGCAATTGTGTTCACACTTAATGCCCTACAAGTGACATTAGCACTGACATGTCTAACAGATGTTTTTGGACTCCTTCCTTATTTTGAGATTTTCCCTGGTCTCTTTCTTATTCAGTCAGTAAAGATCTCAATGAAAATGTGGTATTTATGATGTGTAGCATCAAAGGCAAAGAAAAGGAAAAGAATACTGAACACCAATGTTACCAAATATTTTTATCACAGATGCTTAAAAATAGATTTTAAGGTAACTGTCCACACAGTAGACCAGTTCTCCAGCTTTCTTTTTAAAAATCTGTTTTTAAACATAAAGATTTTTTTCCCCCATTTGATTTAGATCTATAAGCTGAAATGTAGCTTGGTGGTTGAGATGAACTAACTTGCTGCTTTCGTAGAGTGCTCACTCCTCTCCTCCAGCCAAAAAGTATGCTGTAGGCTTAAATTTGTGGCTTTAATCCCACAAATGACACCCACCTCAAAGGCACTTAGCACCAACATTGCTACTGCTGCATGAAATAATTCAAACAATAACATATGGCTGGAATTGAGATGCCCCCAGGCTCAGTTTCTTGTTTCCCCTTGTAGAAGGCACTTTGATCTTCTCTGCTGTAAAATGAGAAAAGCAAAACTTGTTCCCTATTACAAAGTTCTTCAAGCTTCTTGTATAAGAGTTGCAACTAGTCATGGCTGTGGGCTGTCATGGTTCTGGTGCTAGATTTTCTAAAGGCAGCACATTTGTGTGGTTATACTAACCTACATTTGGTTTCATGTTAATAAATTAAACTGCATACTTAGGGTTCATTTCCCTAGTGTAATTCCACAAGTGAGTATAGAGACTGTTTCTTCATGGTTTGGAAAACTGAAAGGAAAGAATACAGCTAACTAAAATCTCTACTTCTATGCCTATCCAGGGAAAATTTTCTAAATATCTCAAGGTTGATAAGGCTAGGGGAATGGATAGAGTGCTAGCTGGCTGTGTTGCAGACACTAAAAAATCATTTTGTGGTCTAACAGACATCTGTTGTGCCCCGCTCATGTATTAATTTATGCCCACACAGGTAATGTTCCTCTTCAGCATGTAAACCTCTTTATGTAACTGTAATAATGCAACACATGAAACTGGGGTCAAAAGCCTGGAGACTTATCAGATGCCACATTATTCTATCTAAAAAGTTACAATATTTGAAATTTAAAAAAATGCAGTCCCGGAAGACATTGAATACTGCAGTCTAACCAACATAGCTGCAAAACACGAGTAAAATAAAGGGTGTGAGTAGTGCAGCTGCAGTTATGGGTTTATGTCTATGCTTCAAGCTAAGAATACGCTGTAGGATTTAGTGTTTTCATTATTCCTTCATCCATGAAGTTTCTGTCCTCTTTTCTTGCATGTGTTTACATAGTTTGCACAATTTTGTTGGAGAGGTGCTGGGATTTATCAGAGCCCACAGTAAAAAGGATCAGGACTTGTAAGTACTGACTTTTGAGACACTGTAGATTTTTGAAATAATCTCAGATGGCCTCTAATCTATAGTAGTGCATAAATGAGTGGAATTTTTGCATGCCTTGAATCTTTAGGGACAGAGTCTTGCCATTTGTGCACCTATATAACCCAGATGATTGATCCTTCCTCCCAAAATTCACATTTGTTAAAAGATTTGACGTTTGGCTAGTTAACAGCAAAAGCACTACTTTTTCTGATGTAGTGCTGGAGACTTCTGTCCACCAGAGTAATGCTTCTTGTGCCTCAGGGACTTCCTGAGGGGAGTGAAAATCTGTACAGCCTCTTAACATTTCGACTTAAATATGAACTTAATTTTAGGCTTTTGCTGGAAATCTAAATTATGAATTGGTTACATTTCCACTGGGGTTTCAGTAAGTAAATTTTATCAAACAAGTATAAAAGGTCATTCTAGTTGATTCATAAATAATAATAGCTGAGCTAGTGAAATGTCTGCTTTCTCCTCTTTGGTATTTCACACATACCGTAAAGGTCTCCCAATTATTTCATGTAAATCTTTTCTATATGACCTTGCTGTGTTTTATCAAAAATCTTTCCATGTCTTATTTGGAAGGAGGGGGAAAAGGAGCAAGAGTAAAGAAGAAAAAGCAAGAATATCCTAAAATTATGTGAGAATTCAAAAATTATCTTAAATCTTTTATGACATCTCAGTTTGCATGTGTTTATGTAGCTGCTCTGTTTGAGGGTCTTGACATTACCAGAAGTTCTTAGCTGGCAGCGTTTTTCCAAACCATCTGAAGGCTGTGTTATGGGAAGTTAACATACCTAACTGTTCATTTCAAGGTTAAAAAAAGTCAAATAGAAATATAAATATGATTTCTGCATTTTGCATGGACACAGAGTGGTCATTCTGATGGTCCCTAAAAGTATAAAAAAGGGTAAAAACATAAGCAGCTTGGGTATCTCTTAGTCCTGTTGAAGTTCTGAGACATAACACCATAACTCATCATTGAACAAAAACTACTTTAGGAATATAACATTGTGATATTCTTGTCTTTCTCTCAATCCTTGCTGAAGCATTTACAAACAGAAGCCACATGGGAATCATGTTCTAATCCTATGCTTATGAAGAGATGACCAAAACACTGTTTTTGCTTCTTTCAACACATATCACCTATATATAACTTTATTTACACAACTATTTCTGATTCATGTTACTTTTATTGAATAAATTAGCACTGGAACTAATAAATATGTTGAACCCAGGTGAGATAGCAAGAAGTGAAACACAGAATAGAAAAGGGTAGCTCCTCTTGAATTACTTGAACAACTGTCTGGGTAAAAAGTGAAAGTTTCTCTGGTTTATTTTTCCCACTATTATTATTTATTTTTCCAGCAACAGCAGGCACTTCACTATTCACTGTGCTTTACCCTCTTCACTCTGTAGCTCCCTAGATTCAAAGATTTCAGCTTCTCTAACCTAAGGTTATTCTAAAGGCTGATTGTGGAAAAACTGCTGTTTGGAAGTATTTCCTGAAATGTTAACATATAATTTCCTTTTCTTAAATTGAACAGTTTCTAGTTGATGCTTGTTTGTCCAACATGAATTATTTTTCCCACCCTCCAAAATACATGGGTGGTTGCAACATCTTCCTTACATCCACTTTAGTTGTAGTTTCTTGAGCTAGATAAATACAACAATTTTTAAAATCTTACAAATCTGTTTCTCAGCTTCTTAATCACTTACGTCTTTTCTTTGAACTCCATATGGTTGACTAATAAAGGCAAAGCTGAATATAATATTCCATGCCTTTCTGCATTACAGAACTATGGAAATGGTTTATTGTAATTTTTTTCTTCAAGTTAATATGCAATTTAAAATGCTACCATCTTATTCTGCAGGGTCATCTCAGTTTGTCCTTCATCCTCTAATTTGTAGGCTGGGTTGGCATGCTCCTTAACATATTTCACACTTTTCTTCTCTTTTCCTATCAATATAATACGTATCATAAGAAGCCCCTGCTGAAATTCATCCTTTCATAGAAGATGCTAATGGTTGATTGGATGATGCTGGACAAGTTTTAGCCGAATTAGTTCATAAGGAGTAGTCCATACACAAAGTCAAAAAGAGATGGTCAAGGGGAGAAATGTGGTGTTGGCCTCCAGTCTGGTGTAGCTGAATCTGATAGGAAATTTCTGTCTTACAGGAAAGATCCTTATCTGAACTAGAGGTCTTTTAGTGCCCTGTTGACAGCCTGGATAGTAACATTTTTTTTCTGAGCTCATGGCATCTCTTGCAGCAGGCAATGGCTCTGCGCAGGCTGACTGTGCCTCCAGCTGCATTGATTAAATAGTCAAATTTCTGACATGCCTTTCTATCCTGAAGCAATGGAATAATCTGAGATGATGGCAGGTTGAATCCATACACCTGGAAAACACTCCAGTTATGGTAGATGGAAACTGGGTCTTTGATTTGAAATTTTACCTTTTCTCCTGGCATGAAATCATTATGTTTTTTGGAGCTTTGTTTCCAGAGCTTTAAAATAGGTTTTAAGTCTTCATGAACAGTACCTAGGTAGAATTTTGTTGCCATATTTTTCTTTCTTAGGCTTCTTTTATTAACTTCATATTCACAGATTGACTTATTTCCTTAGATGGTTAGTGACAATGGAAGCATAAAGAAAGAGGGTGAGAGCTTTCAGTAAATTGCAGTTTAGTGCATGCTACTTCTAAAGCATACTACTGACAGAGCAATCCAAAAGATTTATTTTATACCTATACTGTGTCTTAAAGAGAAAATGAGCAATTCTTTCTCTTGACAATAATAATCTCAGTCAAGTTTTTTGTAGCGTAATAAACTGCTTGGTTAGTCGAGGTTTTCTCAAATCCATCCCACTGAGTGTTACAAGTGTGCCCTGGAGAAGAAAATCATAGTATAAATGGCTGCTACTGGGATGACCTGTATTGGTCTTCAGTGGTGAGTTAATCACTCAATATAGCACTGGATGTTTTGGGAGAGCATCTAGTGACAGCTTTAAATATCAAACTCAATGGACATGAATAAAGAACTAATTCTTTAAAGTCAGTAGGGGAACGGGCTCTCCAAGTCTTGAAGGACTCAAACATTGATCTTAGCATTGAGTTCTTGGAAATTCTTAATTGGCGAATCACTTTCTCCTTTAGGTAATGCTATGTTGAAGTCTTTTTTCAAAGCAGCTTTCATAGCATCTGGACTTTGTGGGACTGTTTGACTGTGGCAGTTCATGTTTAGACCTACAAAGATTGCTTGTGTTGTACTGGTCAACAGTTTCCTCCAGGCGACTATAAACCATTAGGAGACCTGGCTGATCTGTCTCTTTTTTTTCTGTCACTGACTATAGAGCTAATCTCTGGTCTCAAGCAGTTCTGGCTGATAACATAATTGCTTGATAACAGCCTCTGTGACACGGCTGCATTCAGCAGTTGCTTGTTAACTCCTAGGGACTCTTGTGTGGGTCCACTGTGTTAACTCCATTGCCCAGTGAATGTATTAGATTATTAAGGGTATTGTGATGACAAACCAATCTATTCTATTTTCAGCAGTCTGATGATATATGGTCTTCATCTCTTATTGTTTAACACAAGCAGTTATAAGGCTGACCTGACAGCTAATTGAAAATCTTCCAGTTAGGCATGATAATTTCGGAATGACTGGTGGTAAAGACAGACTGAGCAAAAGAGCTGAAATACAGGCCAGAGGCTGTGCGTTCCCCTAAGTTGGTGGATATACAATGAAATCAGTAGTGGACAAATGAAACTTTGGCGCACAGAGCTTGCTATTGCGCTCCCCTGCCTCGCCTCTTGTGAAGTAAACAGATCAACATCCTCTATCTATTTTTAATTGATAGCAACTCTGGAACTACTATTAAGGTTACTGACAACATGTTAAATGAGGCATAGTGCAAAGAGTGTCTAACACCATATATTGAGTCTGCATGGCCAGGTTTTGGCAGTGGAGAGGCTACAGGCTGGCTTCTGTGAGAAACTGCCAGAAGCTTCCTCCATGTCCAGCAGAGTCAATGCCAGGTGGCTCCAAGACAGATGTGCTGCTTACTGTGGCTGAGCCAATTAGGAATGATACGAGCACATCTGTGATAACATATTTAAGAAGAAAAAAAAAAGTTGTTGAGCAAATGTAATTGCAGCCAGAGAAGTGTGGGGTGAGAATACGACAGGAACAATTCTGCATGACACCAGGGTGGTGCAGGAGATGGGGGAAGTGTTCCAGGTTCTGGAGCTGAGATTCCCTTGTAGCCTGTGGTAAAGACCATGGTGAGGCAGCTCTGCCCCTGCAGCACACAGAGGTCCACAGGGGTACAGAGATCCACCTGCAGCCCATGGTGGAGACCCACGCCAGAGTAGGTGGATGCCTGAGAGGAGACTGTGAATCTGTGAGAGGCTTGTGCTGGAACAGGCTCCTGGCAGGGACCTGCAGACCCATGGAGAGAGGAGCCTATGCTGGAGCAGGTTTCCTGGTAGGAGTTGTGAGCCTGTGCGGACCCACACTGTAGCAGGCTGTGCCTAAAGGGCTATACCCCGTGGAAGAGTGACCCATGTTCCAGCCGTTCATGGAGAACTGTTGTCCATGGGATGAGGTCATGGTGGAGAAGTTCATGGAGAATTGTCTCCCATGAGAGGGACCTCACACTGGAGCAGGGGAGGGACTCTTCTCCCTGACTGGCAACAGAAACAACATATGATGAACTGGCCATAACTCCCATTTCCCATCTCCCTGCACCGCTGTGGGGGAGAGGAGGTAGAGCTCAGAAAGGAGGGGACAGAGGTGTTTTTAAGTTATTTTACTTCTTATTATCCTGCTTTGATTTTGTTAGTAATAAATTCAACTAATATCCCCAATTCTAATCTCTTTTACCTGAGATAGTATTTGGTAAGTGATCTCTCCCAGTCCTTGTCTCAACCCATGAACCCTTCCTTAGTTATAATTTCAGTTTCCTGTCCAGATGCAGAGGGGAATAATAGAGTGGCTGTGGTGGGTGCCTGGTGTCCAGCCAGGGTCAACCCACTACACACTGGTACTTGACAACTTACATATTTTAGTTGTAAACATCTGGGGAGACTAGAAAAATAAGGCTCCAAAAACCTTAAGAGACATGAGACTGGCACGCTGGAGCTCTGACCTCACTTGCCAGTTAGATTCAGTAGGACAACCAATGCTAAAAGCTCTTTGGTGTAATGAAGACAAGGCTGCATAAGAGGACTGAAGCACTATTTAGTCCATATTTGCTGACTTTTGGTGTAATCTCAAAGGATTCTTTATTCCCCTGGCTTTCTGGAAAAGAGATTGAAAAGCAAAAAAACCACATGTGGACATGTCGTTATTAGAGACCATCTTGCTGGTTTTTAAGTAGTCTGATGTGTTTCTGTAGATTTAAATATCTAGCAGGACAGAGAGACTGCACATGGGTTTAAATTTTCTTCTCCCTTTATATTGGACAAGTAGGTCATTGCTTTACTCCAACTCTGACAGTTCTGGCTAGTCTTTAAATAACTCAAAGAGAATTATATGGACAGTGCTGTTGCCACTTATGATTTCTATCCATGCATCTCCTTGTAACATAATTTGCTGTTCAAGAGAGAAAAATCCTCTTGGCTCTGCTGGGGCTTTGAGGTTTTTTAGCAGAAAGCAATTAGCAATGAGTTTTCTTAACTTTCTTTGTGTCCATTCAGTCAACAATCAATGAAGTTAACTTGAATTCTGTTGTCATACCTGATACTGCCTGATGGTTCTCATCATCAAATCACTTCTGCTCTCACTGGGGACACTTTCTCTGATTGCTCTCAACCTCAGCTTTTCTTTCAGTCCAGGACTGCATGTCCTCTTCCAGCTATATCCTTACAGTTAATGAGTCTTCTCATTCATTCACTCTGTCTCCATGCAAGTATTTTTAGACTGTGATCATCTCCCTTGAGTTGGCTATTGCTTTAGATAAATGCTATTTCATGTCATATTTTCTCCTATGTTCCCTGTGCCTTATTACTTGAGACTTTTACGTTTTAACTCTATATCCTCTGAGGATATCTAATGGAGACCTTTTGGCATGCAGGCCTTCAGGCTGCCTGGTAGTGCAGTATGAAAAGGAACACTGTCTACTACTCACTTTGTATGAGATTCTTACTATATGTAAGAACCAACTTCTGGTTTACTTCGTGGTTGTATCCCCTAATTTCCTCTATAGTGCCATTGCAAAGACTTCTGAGACCTTAGAGGTGACAGCATTTTTTCAGGTAGTCACACTTAAAATAGAAAAGCCACTAAGCAAAAGTCTGTGGTTTCTGTGCGAGGTCTTTAGCAACAGGGAGCTTTTACTTCAGCCACTAGCATTATCAGAGAAGATATCTGGTGGTCATCTGATTTTCCAAAGCCACAGAAGCCTAAGTGCTTTATTTTTAAAACCTTTGCAAGTATTTAGACATTGTCACAAGAAATCATGTTCCAAAATATATTTGCTATTGCAGCTGCTATGTAATGAAATGCAAATAGTAAGTAATGACTCTTTAAGCACAGAAGATGAGAAGCTTTTATTATTTATCCTTAGAAAACTTTAGAGCCATTGAACAGATTTAGAATTTGTGCCATTGCCATTGAGCTCAGCCTCCATTTACTAAATCATAGCTAAGAGCAAAGGTTCTGTTCACAGTTGTTGAGCTCTGATACATTTTCTTGCCAAGGATTTCTATAAGTATAGAAAGGTATGACAAGGAAGGGATGTCGGGGCAACTGACTAATTAAAAAAATACTGTAAAGTGGGCAGAACCACTACCCCAAACAGGGCAGTCTGCACACTTGGGAATGAGCAGAGAACTAAGCCAATATGCAGGGTCAGTCTAATGTTACATTTTTATAGCTCTTTCCACCCCAGAGGATCATAATTGTAAAGGCTATATCCATCTGAAAGTCCCACCATGACTGCTGAAATCCAGTAGTTTGCGGCAAATGAACAGTTTAGCTGCATAAAATGGTGATGCAGCAATTTCCAGCAAGGAACACAGGTGTCTGACAGGCAGAATAATTGTGCATGACTGTGCTGCAGTGACTCAAACTGGAATCTATCTGTGCTTCTGCAAGGACTGAAATTTTGTGGTAAGGGCACACAGCTGTAACCCTGACACAGGGGCTGGGCACAATCCAGTCCTGATGTGAAGAGGCAGCAGGCTTCATGGGCAACTAATGTTGTACTGGATGGATTCTGTCCTTACAGAGTGGCCCACTGAAACTCTGAGTTGTTCTGCCATTCTCAGTGTGCAGCCCCAAGAAGCTTTATAGCCCAAGGCACTGTGACAGAAGGTGCCAAGTGCCACGAGCTGCCCAAGACTGCAGTGTCCCTCAAAAGCCAAAAGCGGAGGGCAAAGATGTCAAACCATAATTTCTACTGGTTGGAGGTAACTTTCTGGCTGAAACATTGAAAGCCTGTTGTCTTTAAATCTACAGAAGTGGAGAAGTTGGATCAGCGAGTCTGTGGAATAAGAATAATCCTTCCAAGGCAAAGCGTATGACATGAGACTCTGGCTCTGGTTCCAGTGTTGAGGTGACTGTCTGCTCACCTTGACGTCATTTCCCAGGAAGGAATAATTTATGTCGAGATGCTGTTTGTGGGTGATGATAATAGCATACTTTTCCCCCAGCTTTTAGTTGACAAGCTATGAGTTTGGTAGTGTAATTTATAAATAGAAATTAGAATGGGTCTGCAAATTGGTTATTAGATGTATTTTTAGATTGGTCATTACAATAAAGCAGGGAGGATGAAAGGACTTGTCAAAAATCACATGATGAATTATTGGCAACGCCAATAAACAAATCCTAATTTCTTCCTTTGACATGTCGATGTGTATGCTGTAACAAATGTACAGAGACAGCTAATGACAGCCAACTGTCAAAATGCACAATACAGCTCATGTAAAAAATCAGAACATCTTTTATTGTTCACTGTCAGAGAAAATACAGCATATTACACATGGAAATAAAGGTGTGTTCATGTGTACACACACAGTGTGGAAGGATGTATATCCTCCATGTTTTAGTTATCCGGCTTAGGGTTTTCCAGTATATTTTCAAGGTTACTCTGCTCATCACAATAGACTTCGTTTGTTATTGATTCAAACGTGTTCAAGTGTAAAGTGGTCAAAGATGGTTACAAAGCCTGTAGGAACAAGTGCCTCCATTCTGGCTTCTGAGAAACGCAAGGACAAAAGCAAGGTGCATTCTGCTACCAGGAATGCACCGAGATAATTTCTGAGGAAGAAATAATGTTTATCACAGCTTGTCAGCATACTGCCCAGCCTATTAAAGAGAAGCAATGGATTCCTATCCAGCCACATAAGCTGATGCAGTTTGCCTGAACAGAGGCTGCTTGTTGCAGCTGCTGGGGAATCCAGTGCTATGGTCCTGGTAGAGATGTCATGGTATCCTTTCTTAAGGCACCTATAAGCATAGGATCTCAGCACTGATCTCATGGGCTATTGCTGCAGCTAAAAAACAACTGACACATTAAGTTGCTTAATCCCTGTAGTAATTCTATTAACATCCTTAATGGAGGTATAACATGGCTGTATTTACCCCTCTGCAGTAATGTGACAGGGAATTGCCCTGGAGAGCCTGTAACTAGTGTGGCAGGGATGTCTGAGAAAAACATTTTTCTGTTTGTTCTAGTGCAAAATGGAGTGTCCTGATGGGCTGGAAAACCTCCCTGTCTTCTGGGATTTTGAACTCTTCACAGCACTAATGGTGCAGGTGTCCCCTGTGAGAGGGTGATGTATCAGGGCTCTGACACAGCAGCAATGCTCTTGGCACTCTCCCAACTGCCTGCTGTGTGGCTACACTTCCTTCTGTCTCTCTCACAGGTATGCATAGCCTGCCTCATCACACAGCTTCTCAAACACAGCATTTTCATTGACCTTTGTGGTTTCCTCTCCTTGTCCCTACATCTGATCATGATTTATCTCCTTGCTGCTCCCTGTCAGAAGGGCAGCTTTGCCTGGACTCTGTCATTGGACAAAGGACAGCTAAAAATAAGTAGCAGAGCTACAGTCTTAACATATCATTGTGTAGGGGACAGATAAGAACAGAAATGAGAAATTCTCAATTTCTTTTTGTTTTCTTCCTGATTTTCTAGCCTGTGGAGAGAAGATTTACCTGATGCATTAACCATGTGCATAGCCTGTTCCTAGGACAGTTTAATTGCATTGTAGTTCTGTCATTAAGGGCTTCTCAGTATTGTGAATCAAGAGTCATATCCTGAGTTGGAAGGGACCACAAGGACCACTGAAATCCAACTCTTTGCCCTGCACAGGAAAATCCCAAGAATCACACCATGTACCTGAGATCATTGTCCAAACACTTTTGAAATTATGCTCTCATTAAGTTACCTCAAGTATGTAAGAGCCAAAAAGTCACCCCACAAAACCCTTCCAAGGACTAGACACCATTTTTGCAGACTACTACAACAGCCCAGGCTCCTGCCGCGGTTTGTTAAGACTATATAGGCTGACTAATGGGGCTGGGGACTGGAGGATTCAGACAGGAAGCCACAGGAGGGTCTGACTAATTTTTCTGCTAGTTCAAAGACTATTGCCACATATGCAGGTGCAGTGATGTGACTACTAAGCTGCAGTATCTCACCTACTTGGTTTGCTATCTCCATGTTAATATGCTAAATTTATTCTGTTTGATAGCCCATGCTTTCCTCCCACAGTGGCTGCAATCCCAAGAGATGGAGTAGCCCAGCTCTGTAGTGATCCACGAGACAGCGGGAGAGAACAGGGAAGGTGTTGTGTGCGTGGGATGCACACACATGCACGGGGATTTTATTTCTCTTTCTGCCTACGGTAGTTACTCTCCACATTCAGCACAGGGATGAGAAGTCCTAGCAGCCAATTCTTCCCAAAGACTTCTTGTAGATTCTCCCTCCAGGGCCGGGCTCTTACCACCACTCCTTTCCGCACCTGGTACCGTGTCTGCCCACGCAGGATCAGCAGCATCTGGTGGCAGCAGAAGCCAGCACAGGCCAGTCCAATCCCAAGCCAGAGGTAGAGCATGAGGATGACAAACATCTCAGAGCTAAGGAGATCTCCTGCAAACCAAGAGTTGGGAGGAGGGAGGACAATAAAAGAGAGAGCTTAGACACACCTCACATGCAGTGTAACACAGCCCCAGGAACCAACAAGCCACCTGTTTTCTCTGGCCACAAGTGGGGAGGTAGGAACAAGACAGGCTGGTTGCTCTAACTATATTAAATTATTTCCTTCATAGTGTCTGTTACCGTGGACCAGCTGGGAAACACTAAAATTATAATGGTCTCTATACACATCTCCTTTCACTGTTAATGTGAGGATCTAGATTACAGGGACAAATTCAGCCAGGTGTAAAGCATATTTTTGAGACTCCAGCAATATTTTGAAGAATGATTAATTTATTTAAGGTTTTACCTGCTCATCACAGTGAATCTAAGATTTCTAGGATTTTGAAAAGACAAGTGGATCCTACAGCATGTAGATCCTTCCAGAAGCCTTAATGTTTGTATTAACACCAGGCAGAAAAATTTGAGATTTCTCTCTCTTTTTCTCCTCTCTTCTATAAGAGTATATGTGTGTGTATATATATACACACACATTATATATACACAAATGTTTAAATAGAAAAATAAATTAATAATGACTTTCCTACCTTTGGGGAAAGGCAGTTTTCATATAAATGTAAGAAAGAAACAGAAACCTTTCTAAAATACAATCCAAATTCCTTTTATTAGCTGCTGCTAGAATACTTAAAATACTTTGAAAATCTGAAGCTCCTAATTCAACTGGGTGGTTTTAAGTATATATTTATGATGAATATATTTAAATAAAAATATTCTGTAGGCCCTTTTCTCTACAATGATTTTAGAACTCCTTCTGGAAAATATTAGTATAACAGCAGGTGTCACTCAGTGACCTTTCAGTGTGTAAGCAGATATAAATCCATTAATATAATATTCTCTGTGTGCCCATATGATGTTTATGCATGTATTTTGTGTATATGGATATATTATTAAACACACATATTTACACACCGGCATACAAAGGAAATGAAATGTGTGTCAATACTGGTATAAATAGCTGATATATTTTCACTGGTTCCTGTAAGGTTTAGAGATAAAAAAGGTCTCAGATGCTCCTTTTCCTCTGGAAGACCATGGGCCCTACAAGCACAACTGTGATAGCGCAGGGTTTGTATGTACCGTAGAGGTGTGCTGCCTAGAAGAGGCACATGGGTGCTTCAGGTTTTAAGTTCAAGGGTCACTGGATATGTATCTCTTGCTTTTCTTACACAGAAGGCTGGATTAGGTGGTATCATCTTGTTTTGCAATCTGTGAATCCCATCTTTTCCACCTGGCAGTGTTCTAAGTGAGAGACTGGGGCAGGGTCCTCTGAGGATAATTTGTAAGGACACTGACTACAGCCTCAAGCTTTCAGAGACTGTCCTCACTTGAAAAAAGCACAGGAGTCATTCATTTTTCTACCTAAGTGCAATGTCATCTTTCCCTTCTTATTAGATCCCATTCTGTTCAGTGGGCTCCGTAAGCCACATAGCAAGAGAAGAACAAGCCCCTTAGGATAATGACAAATCCTTATACCATTTCTGTCAGAATAACTTAATCTACCAGGTAGGAAGCTCAGAGCCAAATATTGGATTCTCTGTCCCTCTTTTACTGGACCCGAGTGTGACAGACATTTGTTCTTTCCTACAGCTGATAGTGAGATGGGATATGGAGAGAGACATTTTCTTTAGACCCTTTGCAAGGTGGCTATAAGCTTTATTTATATGACTGGCTGAAAATCAATATCCAGGAAGTAATTACCCTTGTTTCCCCTTGAAAATACTAAGCATGTCTGAGCCATCCTTTCCAGATACATGATTTTTTTAAACCTTTTCTTCAGGTTACCTGCAGAAGGCATTTTCTGTAATTTCTTTTGTGGATCCAATCTGATCAGTGTTTACAATAGTGCTCTCCATTTGAACCTGATCACCACAGTCTCTTTTAGTCTTGGATTCTTTTTTGCTCTAAGTGACCCAGTGTGATCTCAAGCTTATATTGCCATATATTATCCATGCCAGAAAAGCTGTATTGTAAGCTGCAGTTATAGACTTAGGGTCAGATTCTGAAATCCATGCCTGAGTACAGTCTGGGCAGAATGAGCCAGCTGAAAACTTTCCCAGCATGAAAGCAAGGAACACTTAGTTGACATAAGACCAGCAGATTTGCCCTTCGCCCTCCTTGACTACTTCTGCAGTACAGTGGGCATGATGGAGAAGACAAAAAGATAAAGTTTTCTCCCTGCTGTCACAGTTCTCTGTTTGGATCATACAACAAACCTTAAGTAATAGTTACATTAGATGAAAAATACTGTGTGGGCAGACCTTCCAGGTAACTGTTCAAGACCATGTTTTTCTTTCCTGAAATGGAGGTTAAATGTGCTGGTAGAAACCCAGTAGGCCCTTCTTCCCAAGAAATCAAGACACCACATGCCTGTTTCTTGCTGTGTGAGGCAGCAGTTCTCATCTCGGTGGAACTAGAGGTTTGGTGGGAGGGGCTGGGAGCTGCTGCCTCTCAAGGGTGTTCTGGCTCTTAGCCCTGCACCCAGCCCCATTGTGTCCCACTCAAACACTGCCCACATGCTGTCTTGGCACCGCAGTTGCTCACACCATGCTGGGGCACTTCAGTGTCTCTGCAAAAATATGCCAGGACCCTCCTCTGTGCAGATGAGCCCTCAGAGTCAAAGAGAACTAATTCCTTGATAATCTCCTCCCACATCCCTGCTCCCCTTCCCAGACTGCTGTGCTGAGCAGAACTTAGGCACAGGGGAAAATCATTCCCAGTGTTTTTAATGCTAGTAAAGCTCATACAACATTATTTACAAAAATTCTTCTAGTTGGAAAAATGACTCCATAAAAATGTCATGGCAGGATTTCATGTTTATTGTCTCTCAGTGATTACCATGACAAATCTGCTAATTTGCCAAGTAGAGAGATATTTGTTTGTTTTCAGATGGCAACTCTGCAAACCCAGCCTGGAATCTGTAAAGCAAGCTGGAGCCTCTCTGGCTCCTGTATCCCCAGCAGTGGAGACTCCACACTCAGATCTTAATCAACACTTCTGGTGACAGTGCACAAGCCAAAACAGACTCCCTTCTTACTGAGCTCAGCTGAACCTGCAAAGCTAAAATATATGGGATACCTATTTTAGTCTAGTAAAAGCTGATGTAAGTGTGTGAGGCAGGAGCTGCATAGAGGGGGAAATGGCAATTTTCTGCAGTCACTCTCAGGGCAGAGTAACAGTCTGCATAATCCCTTCTCTGAGATCAGGTTCTATCTAACTCTTGGGTTTGGACAGAGAAAGGGTTGAGGTTGGAGAGTTGAGGGTGTGTTGAAAGGTGAAGAGGCAAGGCCGGAAGAGATTGCGATGAGTTATGGGAGCAAAATCATGAGAAGGAAAGAGAAGGGTTATGGAGATTTATGAAAAGGCAGGGAGACGGGAAAGGGGAAGATGCCGAAAGAAGGGTAAGGGATGGTGGTAAGGAGGAGGAGGTATTTGCTTTTAGCATGGAGTTTGTGCAAAGAGCAGCACAGAGTATTTCCCCTGGTTCTCTGTGGATTTGTGTCCCAGACTTGGGTCACAAAACAGGTAGCTAATCATGTCACATTAATTCCTCTTTCAGTTTCTGTTGCCTGAACCCCAATTCTCCTGTACTGGAAGAATGAAAAGGTCTCAGTAAGTTTGCATTGCCAGGAGGCAGGAGGTGGGTGACAGTGAAGGGAGTGAGTGGACCTGGACTAAGAGAATGAAGATATCCCTGCTGGGATACAGGGAACCTGCAGATTTGTAGGGTACACAAACCTACAGAACCCCCCGCCTCTGCCTGTAGGACAGGCAAAAGATCCCCCATACCTGCAGTGAAATCCATCTCCTCAGCCTAATTAAAACACACACCCTGCACAACAGATAGTCCTATTCTATCACCACCAAGTTGGTTATGGGGCATTTTCCAGAGCCTAATGCATTAGGGATATGGCTATGACTGACACCTGGAGTGGGTCCCAGCTTCTATTTCAGGTGAAGCAAAGTCTTTTGAAAAGGCTGGCTGTAGCCTCCAAAGAAGGCCAGCAGCCCCTCTTGCCCATTTCCATACCACACCTCCACACAGATGTCTGTCCAAATAAGATCACATCCCCCCATCCCAGGAGCCCTGGAGGAGGAACATGCTCCTCACCTCTAAGCAAGGAGTTCTTACCTGAGAAGAACTGGCTGATGGAGTGAGGCAGAAGAGTGAGGAAGGCCAGTGGGTCTGCAAAGGACATGGAAAGCGTAGCAGAAATGTAAGCCATGCCTGCCACCAGGGAGTCAAGGCAAGCCAGGGAGGTGTAGAGGCAGAACATGATGAAGTTTCGCATGTTCTTGCTCCCGATGCAGTTCCCTGTGAAGAAACAGTGGTGGTCATGCCTCTGGGTGACTCTGGCACACAGTCTACAGAAGTGAGTGCTGGGCAAGGCTGAGCCAGAGGACCTGCTTCTGTCCAGCCAGTCTGCCACTTCAGCTCCTTTGCCCAAGTTTAAGTCCTTGCCCAAGTCCTCGGGGGAGCTCTGGATCACAAGGACGTAGTTGCCCAGGGCATTAGCTGACAGGAAGAGGAAGAGGGCCCCATGCAGCAGAGCAGGCGAGAAAAGTGGGGTGGTGGAAGGGTCTCTGAACATGCTGGGGATGAAGACAAAGATCTGGAGGACGAAGGTCACTAGGGAGATGCACAAGAAGTAGGCTGGAGCGACAACATTGAGCAACCTGAGAACTAGCATTGCGGATTACGTTCCTGCAGGGGAAAGCAAGAAGAGAAGGAACATCACCGCTCCGGCTGCACACTTCATCCTTCCATTTCCTGCCGGGTCCCGGCCCCGCTGCCTTCGGGAAATGCCCTCCGGGGGCCGCTCTCCCTCGCCGCTGCCCCACGGCCCCGGCCGGGCCGGGGCAAAGGGAAAGCCCGTGGGCAGTGACCGCTCCCCGGTTCCCAGAGGAGACTCCCCGGCCCCGGCGCCAGCCTCCGGGGAACTTGCAGCGGCGGTGCCCCGGAGGGGCTGCAGCGGCTGAAAGGGGAGAGGCGGCTCCCGCGGTGCGCTGGCGATGTGAGCACTGCTCTGTTTGCCTAGCAGAGTGTCTCTTCCAGGCAGGGTCAGTTTTGGTATTGCATGAGAGGAAAAAAGGTGGTGCTGGAGGAGGGGGGAGTGAATTGGAAAGGAGGGGTGGGAGGAGGAGAAGGGGAGGGGGGAGAGGTTGCTCTAATCCACTGCAATACGGATCAAATCCAATGCTCTAATTTATCCCTTAAAGCCACGGATCTACAGATTACCTCTATGACCGCTGCCCTATTCTGCACGAAATTAGAAAATACACAAAACAGCTGGTCAAGTGCTGTCCGGATGCAACCTGCGGCGCTCGGCGACCGAGCCGGGGCAGCCCCGCCGCTGCAGCCGCAGCTCCGGCCGGGCACGAAGCATCCCCGCCGGACAGTCGGGCACCCCCGGCCCCGGGGCTCAGCCTGCATCGTCAGGGCACGATAGCTCGGGGGACCACGCGCAGCGGGCAGCGAGCTGGGGGGTGGTGTGGGTGCCCCGCCACCCCGAGCACACCCACGCCGGCAGCCCCAAGGACTCCCCAGCGCCGGTGTCTGCAGAGCCCCCGTGGCGCCGGACCCGCCTCGGCCCCGCGGCGCTGCGGGCTGCACGCTGCCACCTTGCAGTCCCCTTGTCCCCAGGCGCGGCGGGTGCCGCCTGGTACCGGCGTGTCTGGAGCGGGCGGAGCCGCTGTTACAGCCGGCCATGCCGAGATCCCCACGGCAGCCGAGCCGGAGCGCAGCCCGGTGTCTGCCCTGCGCTTCCTCTCCCTCGTCCTCTTCCTCTCCCTTCCCGCTCCTTTCCTGTCCCTCTTCTCTCCGTCCCTGCCCCATGTCTGTCTCTCTCCGTCCAATGCCCCCTGTCTCTCCCTGTTCCTGTCCTTGTCCCTGTGCTTTTCAACCCTGGACTTCTCCCTCCCACTCTTTATCTCCCTCCCCCCTGTTCTTGTCCTGGCTTCTCCCTTCCCGACCTTCCCCGGGTCCCCGCCCTGGCCCGTCCCCACTGTAGCTGTCCCTTCAGCACCACCCGCACCTGCTGCAGGTCCTTCCACCTCCCTCCGAGCACGACTTAGGCCAGAGGAAGAGAAAGGTGTTCTTGGGCCTCTGAGGTCCTGACAAGTCCCACGGGGAGAGCAGAAGTGTGGGAGTAGGCATTCTGCTGCTCCAGCCTGCAGAACACCATTCCTTCCCACAGTGTGGGTGCGGAAGGCAAGGTGAGGCTTCCGTGTGTCCCTGTGCTGCCCCAAAGCTGCCCCTGTTGGAACCAAGGGGAGGCAAGGGGAAATGTGGGGGGGAGTCTCTTCAGGTTCAAAGCCTCCCTTAACACAAGAGCAGGAAAGGCTCTGAGCTGGGCAGGTGGTGCCTGGGCAGTATGACATGCTGGTAGAAGTTTTGCAGACGTGTTTGCTCTCTGACACCTACACACCCTAACCCCCCTCTGCCCACCCACTCTATCCTTGTAATGTCTACACAGGCTCTGTGCACAGCCTCTCCTTCTCCTACACACCTACGTGCTGCACCCACCCAGCTCTGATGAATAGCATCCCTGTCTCCCTCCACAGATGAGCCACCCATGACATGAGAAGGAGAGAGAAGAGGGCTATTGGGATGCAGCTGTGTCCCGGGAGACAGTCAAACTCTGCACTGGTCAAAAGTAAAAAAAAGATGCATTTTACCTAATCTTAGGTCCTAGGCTTACTGGCCAGCCCCTCAGCACAGATTCTGCTATTCTACAAGAGACCCTCCCTTTGCCTGAAGGTTTAGAGCAAAATGAAAATGTGTTTCATATCTCAGTTTCTAGGGAGAGAGGCTTGGAGGACAGAGCGGCTGTCCTTGTCTTCTGCATGTGCACTAGCATGGAAGGTGATGACAGCAACCGAGTGTTCAAGGGTTCTTTATTAGAAATAACTTTTCTCCCAGATAATTTTCATGGTTCAACATTTCTGAGAAAAGCAGTGGCAATAACACAACCAAGTACAAACCAAGCCTGTAGGCTCTGGATCTGCAGTGATGAACAGCTAAGAGACACCTCTGGCAGAACTGAAGGAGAAGCTACTCAGAACTGATCTAGTTTTTACTCCCACCTCCCTCATTCTCCTGTCACGACTACTGAGAATAAAAATCCTCCAATACTCCCTTAACTCATCAATTTAAAGTAGACTGAGCCTTGCAATAGAGATACATGACCCAGTCTAGATTTTATCTTTAAATAATCAGACAGTGTTTTCTCCATATTTTAACAGCTTACATCAAAATAATAATAAAAAAAATTAGAGAAGTCTTTTCATGTTATGAAAGACTCCCGACTGAAGGGACTGCATCTCATGAAAGACATTAAGCCTCCCTGCATAGCGAACATCAAAAGCTGTAGCCAAAGTGGGGGGAGGAAGGGAAGGGAAGGGAAGGGAAGGGAAGGGAAGGGAAGGGAAGGGAAGGGAAAAACTGTTTTTCGCTGGAATGGAAGATTGGTGAGGCAGATTATTCCCCACATTCTCATTAAAATGTTCCTGCACATTGACACTTACGATATATCACTGTCAAAATAGTGGATTCATATTTTACAATATAGAGAAAAAAATCCTCTTTCAGTGCTGTTGTGTTGATATTATGAGCTGTTTGTGGGAGGGGGAGAAGCTGACTGTGGATGAATTTGCCTTTGTATATGCATGCGTATATAAGAGATGGGTAAATAAAGAGATTATCACAGGAAGTAAGCAAAAAAAAATGGGAACAGTAGTTAATTTGGAGTGAGCATTAAAAAGTAACATTTATTGCATGAATTGGGTTTTCTCCTGCTGAAAAATCAATATCATGAGACAACTTGGGTGTGTGACACACAGAAATATTACGTCCCTTTTTCTTCTCTGAGTCTAGTTGTGACCCAGGAGATGGAGTACTTCCCCATTCTGCTTTCCAACCACAGGTAAAATCACTTCACCCATGTTTCAATATTTTCTTGTCTTTTGAGTAGGGCAAGGATTATGCTATCTGCCTTTGTTCGGAAGAACTTGGCAGCTGGGCATAAGGAACATGTGTAACAGCAATTTATTGTTCACTTTACCTACTGTGCAGATGTTCTCCAGAAATTAGCACAGCATACCACAGCCAGTTCCTCTCTCACCCCAGCCTTGATACACCTGAGTGTCACCACTCCACTCTCACCTGCTGGCCAATTGTGTGCAGGGATTTTCTTTAGTATGGACTCTTTCCCAATATATGCCTTTAGCAAGCAGGGTAGGAAGACACTGATATAATCCATACAGTTGTCAGCCAGCTGGTGATTTCATCCTCTCATTCAGCCATCTGATCTACATTTGATAATGACTGGCAGATGACAGTTTTCGTAGCTTTGTCCCCAGATCTCCTAGTTCTTTGTGCTCAGAGATTTCAAACGATAACTGTTCCAGTAAATGCCATGCTCTGATACAGCCAGCCCAACATCTTTCAAGGTTTCACTTCAAATTGCATCCCAAATTATGTATAATTTCTTCCATCTCAAAATGTGCATTGCCTTACCACATACCATTAGTTTATTGTTCAAGTACAGTCTGATGGTGATTTTTCTCTGAAATGAGTCAGTTAACCTCTGCTATTTGCTGTGACATTTTTAAAGAAATGAATGCTCTCTGTGGTAAACCAGGTGCTGCTTGATTTAAATTATCACTTAACTACAATTTTTTTGAAGTGATTTTTGGTTTGGTTGGTTTTTCTTTTTCTGGGTACTTAGCCTTCAAAATTTGAACACCCACAATGTCTGGAGATGTTTCCTGTTTGATTAGGTATAGCTGAATGGCCATGAAAAGTAACAGGGGAGTCCTGATGTCTTCAGTTTAGCAACAAAAAAAATTTAGCATGGCTGAGGTGCATGCCTTTATGCTGACCAGCTTCCAATCTGCCCAGGTGGAGGCATGAACACTGAGAGCAAAAGGGTGCTCAGCCTTTTCCTCATTCAGTTCTGGGTTATGCTACATATAGGTTGCCAGGATGGACCCGATCTTCCTTAAACACCAATATAATGCTAAGCTTCTACTCATAGTGAGAAATGCCCTTCAGAGGCCAACTCAACCATTTTTCCCAATTTTCCATATCCTTGCTCCAAGTTTACCTGTCCCTTGCAGACAAAAGTCTGATCAGGTCCTGAAGATCTCAGGTGATGGAGATTCTCCACCACCTCCAGGCAATCCATCCAGCTACTTGTTATCCAACTGAGAAGTCCCATCGCTCCCAGGTGACTATCACAGGAAAGTTACTGGACCAAGGTTCCTAACATTCTGCATCACTTCCAGGAAGGGCATTACAGGAACAGAGATCTTAAGGAGTAGAAAATTAAAATAATAACCCCCAGCTGGCTGCCCAAACGTCGTCTGCCATCCTTTGATGCATTGAGCATTGTGTCAAAATTATACTGGGCATATCAAGGTGCAGGAGCCCTGGTCTTCCTTTCTGCTTATGTAGTGTCAAGCACACTTAGGGAATCCTATAAATAATAAATAACAATAACACATGCACGTATTCATAATCAAGTAATTGTTTATATAGTGAATATTCAGCACACACCAGATGGTTCTTCTTTCACTGCCTCCAAAATGGAAATGGCCAGTTACTAAACATAAAATATTCCTTCCCTCTGCTGCTTCCCTAGGGCTCCTACTTGTTGTTCTCTTGTAGAACTGCTGCTCCCTAGAGAAGAAAGCCTTTCAGCCCTGGAAACAGTGAAATCAGATCTGAAATATGAAATGTTTCAGCAGAAGCTGCAGATAAACGAACACAGTGTTAAATCAATTCTGGAAAATTGACTTGGATTAATCCTCCTGCCTGCTGCAGCAGTGCTCTGGGAGAAGCAATCTCTCTCCCCTCTGTCACGTGGCTGCTGCCTCTGCTATCAAGATGTCCCTCCACTGGGTCTGTAAGAGCAGTCCCTAAATTACTTTTGCTCTTCAAAAATGCTAGCTAGCAGCCAGTGCACTACATGCAATGCCTGCAACCACCACCCAGCCACACTGCAGGTGGCAATGATTTTAACTGACTACGTGGTTGCTACACAGAGGGCCAGACTCTGCCTGCTTTGTTTCCACCCATCCCAGTGGCTGTAGTTTCCATTTATGATCTCTTACATAAGATGTACTAACAGCACTGGGAGCAGAGACCAGGCCCTCAGCCACTCTATGCCAAGTCAAACACCATCTTGCTTCTTGCCTTTCCTTGTCCCCACGTGCAACACACAAGCTTGCCCAGCTCCGTTGAAGGAGATGGTTCCATCCCATCCCATCCCATCCCATCCCATCCCATCCCAGTAACTTGGTATGAAAGATGCTGGGCTCAAACTGTGGCAGATTTAGGAAGACCTTGAGTCCAGGCCCTTCACTTTCCGAGCACATGTTTAAGCCCTGTATTTGGTGCAGAAGAAGGGCCATTATCTCTGCCAGTCTGGTGTCCACATGGAGGGGATTCCCACACTGATCCCTGAGTCAAGGTCCATCCTGTGCAGCTCTGAGCTAGACACCTGTTCACCTTCATCACCAGCCAGGGCATCCTCTGGGCAGCTCTCTGTCCTTACTGGTGAGGAACAGCATATTTTCCTGGAGCAAATCTGGCTTGCTTTAACAGAAGCAATTCAAAGTACTGCTCAGGAAGAAGAGGCAGAACGATGTCCTCTTCTCAGAAGGCTGGAGGCAGCCCCACACTCACCTTTTCCCAGCCCCGATGTGACTTGGACTTTCAGGGGAGGCAACACTTTCTTTGTGCCAGAAGAATGGGGGTTGGGGTGGGGGTGGGGAAGCTATCCCTACAAATGCTGGGAGCAAACCCCAGGCCCCTGAGGCCAATACTGCCACTGGGCTAGGTAGGGCTGAAGGGTAAAGCTTGTTCTAGAAATATCATCTCCCTAGATAAGCCAAGGAAAAATAATTGAGAGGCCACTTTCTGCTCTCAGCTGTAGGAAAAGAAAGCCATTATTTGATCATGGGTAGCTGTTTGCCAATTTCCAGGAACCACCTGATGTACTTGTTATCAAACAAATAAAGACCTTAGCACTGCTTTGAGTAAGACTAAGGTTAAGCTGATGGCACCACATCAAGGGCAACTACAAATCAATCTGCCTGAAGTAAATGCATGCATCTGTCCGATGGTAATTTCCCTTATCCCCAAGCTTCCGGGCACCTCCAAAGGCCAGTGGTAGTCCAGAGGCTACGGAGCCACTGTCATGTCTGCTGTGGGGATGGCACCTTCAGTCATATCCTCCCTCCTTGCAGGGGTGGTGACTGAGTGAGGAAAACCTGAGGACTGCACTGGAGAAGCAGTGGTTCTCCTCACAGAGGACTGCAGGGGATGACTACTGAGAACCACAATGTAAACAGCAAGAAGCAAGGTGAATTTTGCCTATCTGAAGACCCACTGAGGAGCTAGGGGAGGAAACAGAAAAATGAGAAATAAATATAAGGGAGAAGTTCCATAGCAGTGAGACTTGGATTTTCTCCAGACTTGTCTTCACTTTCTTCTCTCAGATTCCTGTCTGATGGATTTGGGGTAAGCTCAGCCAGTACCTAGGTTTCCAAAATGCCTGCCAGAAGCAGAAGCCAAGATCTGCTTCACTCACAGCTTGAGAAAGGGAGTTGTCCCATAGAACTGGAGGGAGTAGCAGGCACATTTCACTCTGGGAGCAGAGGGAGCAATGGCTGCACAGTGGGCAGCAAGGACAAGGTCACTTTCGGGGGTTCAAGGGAACCGGGGCCAAGAAGAGCCCTGTGGAGAGCTCAGGCAGGAGGAATCCTGGCATGATATAGAGGACAGGACATAAAGGAGCTGGGAAAAAAGAGTGGAAGAGGTGGAGATGCAGGGATGGAGGGTATTTCGGTGTGATGTGAATGCTGAAAAGAACAAGGATGGTCGGGGTCAGAAAGAGTCAGCAGACAGACTGGGGTGACCGCCCATATGAGAGGGTCAGAGGGCACTGGCTTCCCAGGCACCTTCCCAGCGCCGACCCTCCTCGCCGAACCTCCGCGGGTACCCGCCCCCTGCCCGGTTTTCCAGCTGCCTCTGGCCCCTCTCTGACACGTTTGCAACCAAGGATGAGCCGCAGGTCCACGTGTGACAGGTGAGTCTGTCACCTCCTGAGGAACGACCGGCGGGGTGCGGGAGATCGGCTGGCACATGGAGGAGCACGGCCGGCCCGGCCCGGCCCGGC
>VZTX01017157.1:0-23471 GCA_013400915.1 Pardalotus punctatus
AAACCATTCTGAGATTCTATAAAAGACAAACTCAGCACTAATTGTGTGAGTGCAACTCCCATCTGGAGCCATGGAATTTTCACCAGGCCTTTGGGAGGGATGAGTGAGGCACTTTGAGTTTCAGCAGCTACTGCCTCGATCTCCTTATTGCTTCATGATGTGTTGGTTAGGGCTGTGCTGATTCTCTTGCTTATCAAATGGTGACAGTGAGGATGTTTTGAGGAAAGGCCTGGGAGTGGGGGACTGGGACAGGAGCAGGTTGGAGGAATGCTGGAGCCTGCAGTTGGCACCACTTCAGCAGAAGTACCTGACACCTCTGTGGTGTCTTTCATTGCATGATCTGATTAAATCTCACCACTCTGAGAGGCAGGCAAGCATTTGAAACCATTTTATAGCTGAGTGGTTTGAAGGGGATGAATAGTCCGTTGTCATGCAGCAGTCAGCAGGAGTTCTGGAAAGGGAACCTGGCCAGCACTGAGCCCCATCCCTCTGCTGCAGCAGGGAGAATGTGCCCTGCCTTTCACTGGGATTGAAAACATTCGCTGTCACAGGCAAACTGGGCTTCTGAAAATCCAAAATCATGTTTCAGCTCCCTGTTGCTCAGTGCCACACAATGGAATTTTTCTCATCTAGAATTTTGGAAGAAATTCCTCCAGTGTGGTGAGGTTTTGGCACAGTGTTCAGCAGTCAGGGTGTAGAGCTGCAGTTCTGGGGCTTCTCCCTGCTTGTCACCGGTTCTGTGGTCTCTGGTGCTGGATTCTGCTCTCCCAGGGTACAAGAGGATGTTCCTGTGCCTGGTTACTCATTCCTGCTCCTGAGCTGGGCTGTTCTGGGGTCAGACTGGGAACTGGGGACCTGTAGGCAGATTTTTGGTTAAACTTTTAGGTAGATTAATTCACTTCCTGGTGAATGGATCGGTGGGGTGCCTGGTGCAGCAGGGACAGGAATGTGGGAATAGATATCTCCACAGAAGTTGTTTCAAGCAGAGTTGCTGCCTTCTATGAAATAAAATCCCTTAATACACCATTGAGGGATGTTTTTGCAGGTGTCATTATAATACTGGAGTTACTGCAGAGCAAGATATGGATTATCCTTTACATTCTTTGATTTATTTTTCTTTCTATCTTTGTAGGATCATTTTATCACTCCCTCTGTCTTTGGAAAAATTATTTACAATAACTTCCTGTTCGACATCCCGAAGATTCTGGATCTCTGTGTCCTTTTTGGGAAAGGAAATGGTCTCCTGCTCCAGAAGATGATTGGTTAGTAAAAGCCAAGGAACAAGTTGCTGCATTTAGGCTTTTGCTTGTATGACAAGTGACTTAGTGGTGTTTATACTAGTGGAACTGCTTGAAAATGAATTGTTCGGTAGCAACTAGGAGCTTTCATTTCTAGATCAGATTGTGCTTTTCTTTTTCCACGTGCCCTTTGTTTGTGCCGAGGAANAGTAGCAACTAGGAGCATTCATTTCTATTTTTCCATGTGCCCTTTGTTTGTGCCGAGGAAAGCTTCACGTCCTGCATTGCTGCCCTGAGCTGGGCTCATGCTGTTAGACATGAACCCAGGCTCAGTTGTGTCCTGTGCTGGTTAAATGTGCCCTCAGCAGTTTTAAAAGGAATGTGGGGGCTCTGTAAAATCCTGATAGAGGTGGGAAAGGATGAGGAGGGTTGGGAGATGGGGCACAGTCCAGCTGGGAGTGCTGTTGTTCCCAGAGTTGGGAGCCAAGTGAAACATTCAGGGTGAGGTAATCCCTGCTCTGGGAAGTGGGAGAACCTGAAACTTCAATGCAGACGCTGATGTATACAGAGCTTCCAAACCACAAACACTTCAGAACCTTGCTCAAGCCGTGCTTATCCCTGGATTTCTGTGTCTGTACACAGTCTTAGTGGCGAGTACACAGGGAGGAATGTTCCAGCCGTGGATGCTGAGCAATGAAGATGGAGTGTATTGATTTAGCTTCTCCATTTATCCTATGCTCCCCTCACAATCCTGTGATCTTTAACATCACCTGAGCACCTGAGTGGGAGAATATCTACCCTTGGATTAAGTGAGCTCTTCCTGAATTCTAACCCACTTTGTCTGCAGCTCATGGGATGAAGCTTTGCCATTTCTTTGGTAGTTATATTTGTCTCATTTCCAAGTTCACTAACATGAGAAGTTTTAGAGATCATGTGATGCAGATTTCCAGCCACAAAATCTTAGATAAACCTTTGCATTTGTAATCCCTTTATCCTTTTTCAGTAGTTTCTACTCTAAATTCCTCTGTTGAGTCTCAGAGGTGGACAGAAGGCATGGCAAGACAGATACTTCCCTTTCAGATGTGAAGCTTAGATTATCTGGGTCTTAAAACATTCCTAAAAAGACCTAAGTAATGAAACCTCCTTTGAATTTTGCTCTGGAGTGCCACACAATCACTCTGCACACAGGTGACCAAGGATTTGCTCACCTGATTATTTCATTATGTCGTGACAGTAATGGCCTGAGCAGTTCTGGTGTGTAAATCGTAACTTCATAAACTTGAGGTTCTTCTCGGGGCATAAATCTTTCCAAAACTTGTCTCATAGCTCTGTCCTTGCTGGAGAACTCTTAATTTTCATTGTCTGAACAGTAATTCCCAGGAAAATAGGAGCCTCAGTGCTTATTGGTGAGGATTTAGGGTATGGCATTACTCAGTGGAGTATTTTGTAAAGATAATGGAGTCCTAGTAATATAATAGCAGGTATTACTAAAGGCTCATTACCTTTAAGAAATATTCTGCAGCACATCTCCTAGTGTGTGCTGAACTGTTATCAGTAATTAAAAGTCAACTCCAGTTGTCAAATAAAGGAACTGGGGATGTTCAGTGATAGTATTTGCATTATTCATTGATTCAGCCCCTGGAGCGTGAATCATCTGACATCTCATTTGCTCTGCTCTGATGAGCATATTCCCATTGCTGGATCTCCAGTGGCACTGGAGAACTGATGGATCAGCTTTTTGGGAGCAGGCCTTGTGCATGAGCTGAAGAGTGTGGGTGGGCTGTGTCCCACATGGTCCTAATGGTCACTAGGTGTGTCTGGAGGTGTGTCAGGAATAACACAAGTACAATATAACAAGTCCTGTTTTCTGGTGGAAATTTGCTCCAGAATGTCTGAACTGATGGATATGCTCTCCTTCCCCTTTTCAGGAAATATCTTCACTCAGCAGCCCAGTTATTTCAGTGACCTCGATGAAACTCTGCCCACTGTCCTCCAGGTACTGCTTTCCTGCTGGGATTTTAGCTGAAAATGTGGCATAGCTTGGAGAGTGGAGAGGGAGCAATTGTAGGCAGGCAGAATATATTTCATTCCATGAAATCATGGAATACCCTGGGTTGGAAGGGATCCATAAGGATCATGGAGTCCAACTCCTGGCCCTGCACAGGACACCCCAACAATCCCACTCATTGTCCAAACACTCCTTGAGCTCTGACCACCATCTGGGGGAAGAACCTTTCCCTAATATCCAGCCTAAATCTCCCCTGACTTTGCTATTGCTTCCTTTCCCTTGTTTATGTTAATGTGTGTCAGGGAGGTTTTGAACCTTGATCTAAAATTACTACGTGATGACGTTTCCCTCTCACCTCCCTTCAGCTTCTGGCCTTCTCTGCAGTGTCCTGTCCTTGCTAATGCTGCCCTGTTCTGATGTAGGTGTTCAACAACATTTTGCACAAGTGTGGTTTGCAGTGCGAGGGGGCCTCTGCTGAGCCCCAGAAACTGGAAGAGAAAGTCAGTGTGACTCCAGGGAACATGGCCCTCCAGGTAGGACTGGAATCTGTGCTCTGAGCACACCACAGAGGGTCATCCTGTTCCCAGCAGCTCCTACACATGGTTCTGTGTCAGTGTTTCACTCTTTGTCCTGGGACATGATGATAAAACCTTTCCACCAGGAGCTGATGAATTTCAACCATATCCTTTGTAAGGGGGATGGTTTTAAACCTGGTGACTTTTTGGCTTAACCAGCTTATAAATAATGTAACAGAATATGTGACATAAGTCTTCACCTCACCCTGGCAGTGATAAGATCTGGGTTTTTTCTTTAGAAATGTGTGTTTTAACAACAGTGTAATGTAACTGTAATTAATTAAGAGGGGTTTTATGTACTGGGGGCTGTACAAAGACAGTGAATATGGTCCTCTATAAAATCTTAGTCATTCCGTTTGTGTGGGGGAACAAACTATCAGTTCAAACTATCATTTAGTGATAAATGATAGTTTGAAACTATCATTTAGTGTGTCATTCAATTTGTTTCAGCTACCCTGGAAATGCAGCTTGCACTGGACCAGACTGCTAAAAACATCCCTTTGATTCCCATGTTTCTGCCGTGCAGTGCTCCATGGAAAAATGCTGCATGGGGAAGAATTCTGTATGTGGAGGGTGTATTGAGGACAAAACCACTGTCCAGAACAGGATCTGATGAGGATTCTTATAATTTCACAGGATCTTTAATGAAAGCAAACAGTTGGGATTGCATTATAGGTCTTTAAAGGAAAGGAGTTTTTGGAGAGGTGTTGTCTCTGCCCCAGACCCTGTAACAGGTTTATGGTTGATACAGACTCTGTGCAGTCAGGAAAAGGCCTGGCCCCAATATTCTGTGTCCCTGTTGGGGAGTTCTACTGTGTTCCTGGGAAAACTTGCCTGGTGTTTCCCTCAGTAACTCCTCTTTCCCTCTCAGGAGCTGAAGGACATTGTGCTGTATTTATGTGACACCTGCACAACTCTCTGGGCTTTTCTTGATATCTTTCCCTTGGCTTGCCAGACCTTCCAAAAACATGAGTTTTGTTACAGGTATGTCTTGAAGCGGAGACAGAGCTTGTCCTGACCACATAAAAATACTGAATGTGCTGCTGTGTGCTGTCACATTTTTAAATGAGGAAACAGATTTAATGCAGAGGCTGCTGGGTTCTCTCCAAATGAGCATAACAAATAAATGGATATTGGGATGTGTGGATTTCCTGTTCTATGTATGCCATTATCTAGGAGTGATCCATGACAATTTGAAAAGCCACCTAAACAGTACTCAGTGTGCCCTGGAAAGGGTGGAGAGGGACACGTTATGGACAGAAAGATCTGTTCTGGACAGAAAGATCTTCTGATGTAGGACCCAAAGCAAGGGAAGCAGAAAGTATTTCAGAGCAATAGTCCTTCAAGGTCTGAAAACAAAGATCTTTGATGTTATGGCCAAGTTTTGTGCTAGAGAGTGTCTGAGGTTTGGCAATATCTGAGTGCCTGGGAGAGGGTGACAGGGGATGAGAGGAAACAGCTGCAGGTTGTGCCAGGGGAGGTTCAGGTTGGATATTGGGGAAATTTGTTCCTGGAAAGGGCTGCCCAGCCCTGGCACAGCTGCCCAGGGCAGTGGTGGATCCCCATCCCTGGAGGGATTGAACAGCCCTGTGGATGTGGCACTTGGGGACATGGTCAGTGGTGGCCTTGGCAGTGCTGGGGGAAGAGCTGGACTCTGAGCTCAGAGGACTTTTCCAACCTGAGTAATTCTGTGATTCTGGGAGTCTGTTTGCTCTGATGGCTGCAGGGCTGTGTTGGGGGTGATTCTGGGTTGGGCAGATGGTTCTGATCCCAACCAGGGTGCTTTTCAAATGCATTTCTTTCCTACCTCTTCAAAGACCTCTCTGTGGTTTCCTTAGAGTGCTGCTCTTTGTGATGTATTTGCTCGTGTTTTGGGGGAAAAATACCAAAATGAAGTGATGCTAATGAGTACTACCGGTGAGGAGGGTGTAATGAAATCAGCCATTTGCTCTGCCTTCTAGCAAATGACTTTTGGAATCTCAGCTGACAGGCACTGGTTTGTTCCCCCTTTGTACAGATTAGCTTCATTTTATGAACTGGCAATTCCTGAGCTGGAATCTGCAATCAAGAAGAGGCATTATGAAGATAACAGGTGAGAATTCCTGCAAAGGTTTGCCTTGGATTTTCAGCGGGACTTCCCAGGGCTTAGTTAAAAATTCACTTCATGCTGCTTTACCCATCCCTGTGGAGTCTGGCTGTTTTTATGCTGCTTCAAAGAGCTCTGAAGAGGTGACTTCTGTTATTCCAAATTTTCCTGGGCAGTGGGGTGACTAATCATTTTTAGTGCTGTGTAAGAAGGAATTTGATGGGAGGTGCATTCAAATTGTTACAAAGTGTGCAAACATGAATGATAGCTCTGTGTGCAGCTCAGTCTCACTGTAAGGCACAGGCTGTGCTGGTACAGTGGGGTCTCGTGTGTGGAGCTGCCAGGACAATTGGGATTGAAACCAGCCTTATTTAGAGCATGGATTTCCCTTAATGACCATGAAATGTGTCTAATACCGGTCTTTGCAGCAAGAAAATGACTCTGCTAATGAAATTCTTCTTTTAGAAGTTTAACTCTGGCATAAAGATTCTTGTGCTGACACCAACAATGACTTTTGCTCTCCTTGAAGTGTTTTTGCTGATTTGTGGAGGAGGATTTCGCACTCCAGAAAGAAGATGATAGAAGTTTTTCACATCCTAATAAACCAAGTCTGTCTGCAGCCCATCCTAGAGAGCAGGTATTGGCACTTGGCTCTGTGCTGTTCGCCAGTTACTTGATTGCTGTGTGGGAGAAATTGTTCCCTCATTTACAAATTTAGTGGAGAAAATGAGCAGAAACTGCTATTTGTGTTGGGATTGTAGCCAAAGACTTGGCTAAGGTCAGGTTCTGTCCTGTATATCAGGAATGTTCCAGAAGGAACTGTTTGGTCCAGGATCTCTGTGGTGAGCTGTGATCCAATGAGCCTTCTGACCTTGGTGGGTGGCTCCTGTAAACTTTAATCGTGTGTAACACCCTGAGACCTAATTGTCACCTTCCAGGACCTGAAGGGGCCAAGAAGACAGATGGAGAGACTGTTTACAAGGGCTGGAGGGACAGGACACAGGGAATGGCTTCCCAGTGCCCGAGGGCAGGGATGGATGGGATCTTGGGAAGGAATTGTTCCCTGGGAGGGTGGGCAGGCCCTGGCCCAGGGTGCCCAGAGCAGCTGGGGCTGCCCCTGGATCCCTGGCAGTGCCCAAGGCCAGGTTGGACATTGGGGCTTGGAGCAGCCTGGGACAGTGGGAGGTGTCCCTGCTATGGCAGGGGTGGAATGGGATGAGCTTGAAGGTCCCTTCCCACCCTAAGGTGCCTTGGAGTGAGGCTTGGAGCCTCAGCAGCACCCAGAGATTTGGGCACTGAGGCTGCAATGGGAGTTTGCTTGGCAGATGTTCTTGCACAGGTGAGCACAAACTTTCCTGGAGGTTCGCTGCTGTCATCCCAAGACATGTAATAAAGGCACAATTACTGAAGCTCTACATGCCCTTTTCTGCTCACTGCAGGTCTGAGGTGTCAGACTATTTATAAAATCTGTCTGAAGACTTGTAATTCTACATGTGATACAGCTTTAGATCTAACAGCTGAAACGTTTGCTGAAGCCTTAAAACCCACTGCTTTCCATTTCACTCTTTGCTCCCACAAAAAAAAAAGCCAAAAAAAAAAAAAAAGCTGTGAAAGCCAAAAAGTGGCCTGAAATCTCTTTTCAAATGGGGCTTTCCCTTGGTGTGTAAATGTGAGTGGTTTGGCTGGTGGGGCAGGACGTAGGGCAGACTTACCTCTGAGCGTTCACTCTGCTGTGTTTCCTGCAGCTGTGAGAATATTCAGCCATTTATTGAGGAATTTCTGCAGATCTTCACCTCGGTGCTTCAGGAAAGGAGGTGAGTCTGGCTGGCAAGAGGCCCGAGGGGGGCTCAGCTCCTTCCTCTGCCATTCTTTACAGCAGAATTGCCTGAGGCAGCATTATGAGGCATTTGGGAGTCAGAAATCGTTGTAAGCAGTTGGGAGAAGTGCAGTGAGAGGATTTCAGCCTGCAGCACAGACCCTGGCATTGAGAAATGCTATTCTTCACTCTCTTTAATCCAGCCTCTCAAAGAGGAGAAGAGCAATTTAGCCATTAGCTTCCTTGACAAGTTAGGCTGTTATTACTGATCTGTGCTTTCCAGCTGGGCTGACCAGACCAGAAAAATATTAAGCACTGATGCTGGAGATGCAAAGAAAGTGGCAGAACTGGGAATTCCATCTTGTCCTCCTGCCCATGCTGGCATTCTGAGCACGTTCACGTGGTAAAGCAGATTTTCCCTGTAATGCAACACTGGGTTCCAGCACTCATACCTGAGAAGTGTTGCTGCAGTGTAGTGGGACCAAAACCAGGCATGGCTGGAATCCAGCATTGGGTGAGAGGTTCTCTGTTCCTACCTGAGCACTGAGGCAGTGAGAGAGGCACAGCAGAGGCAATTAATTGAGCTCAACAGATTAAACTTGCTCCTGTGTTTTCAGATTTCTCCGTGACTACGACGAGCTGTTTCCCGTTGAGGATGATGTGAGTCTGCTCCAGCAGGCATCCTCCACACTGTATCCTTTGCTCTTGGATTCCTTCACACCAGTGACATTGCTGCTCTTGCTGCCTTTGGCTAAGCTACAAGACTGGCAAGGAATGCTGCAAGATTTTTCCATTAATAGAAAAAAGAGGAGAGGGGGAAGTTGTTGCTCAGAGCAGCTGTGGCTGCCCCTGGATCCCTGGCAGTGTCCAAGGCCAGGCTGGACACTGGGGCTTGGAGCAGCCTGGGACAGTGGGAGGTGTCCCTGCCCCTTTCTCTCCACTGAGATGAGCTTTGAGGTCCCTTTCCCCTCAGACCATTCCAAGATTCTGTGAGTGTTGATGTAAGCACAAGTTTGGAAGTCACTGACAATCCCATAGTTACATCAAGGTAATCCCTGAGCATGTGCATCCAGAAATGTCCTTAATGCTGTGCTCTTAGAGACGAGACCAGGACAGCCTATATCCTCCAGGCCGTGGAAAGTGCCTGGGAAGGGGTAGACAGGAAAAAAGGACAAGCTGGTAAAGATCCAGCAACATCAGCAGCATCCAACGGAGCATCAGCGATGGTGGAGAGCACCCCTGAGGACGGGGAGGATCCGGGGGGTGCGTGTGCCCTGGAGGATGAGGTGGGTACAGCTCTGTAGTAGGACTGGGCTCTGCTCTTCTGGGGGCTCTGCTCATCCTGGCCTTCCTTCATCTGTGAGGACAGGCTTGATTTGCTCAGCTTTGTGGACAGCATGAGATTTAGTGTCATTTCTGACCTTTGCTGGATCTCAATGCAGCCGGATCGTGTGCCTTGGGAAATGAGGGCTGAAGCTACACCTGAATCCCGAGTTATCTCTGAGCAAATTGCTTCCAACTCCCATGGCTTGGGTTTTCCCTTGCTGGGGATTATTCAAATACTCTGCTTCATCCCCGCAGCTCATGTGCATATTTTTGAAATGCAGAGCTCGCCTGTTATTTGAGGAAGGGATTCTCCAGAGTGTCCTTGCTGACTCAGCGACTGGCAAAAGTAGCTGTGCCCAAATCTGTGTCGGAAACCTTTTGTAGTTTAAACAGCTGATGTCTCTTCTTTTGCCTTCAATCTTGGACTTCTGTGTTCAAACCCTGACAACCCAGAGTGCTGCTTTCCCTATATTCCTGTGCACACTGCCTGCCCTCAGCTCTGTCCCTGCCCAGTGCCCACCCATTGTGTTTGGTGTCCGTAGTGTGCCGGCGCTACGGCCGCGCCCGTTGCCCGTGTGTCCGGCGTGGAGCTGGACTCCCTGGTCTCCCAGGTGAAGGATCTGCTGCCAGACCTGGGTGAGGGATTCATCCTGGCCTGCCTGGAGGAGTATGGATACGACACAGAGCAGGTGATCAACAATATCCTGGAGGATAAGCTGGTGCCATACCTGGATAAGCTGGACCGAAGGATGCAAAGGTGTGGGACAACTTCTGTTTGTTTCTTTCTCACTTAATCATTCTTACTGAAGGCTCAGCACTTGTAAAGCTGTAAGAATTTGCATTTTTGGGGTAGAGAACTGCTGTGAGAGCTTCTCATTGTCACCTGTCATCAGTTTTCTGCCCTCGTTGTGTCCCTGCAGGGGAGTGGGATGTTCACTGCTCAGTGTTGGAGTAGAGCAGGTGCTGGGTTGTGTTTTGTGATGGGACAGAAAACCACTTGTACATGAAATAATGGAATGGAATGGAATGGAATGGAATGGAATGGAATGGAATGGAATGGAATAGAATAGAATAGAATAGAATAGAATAGAATAGAATAGAATAGAATAGAATAGAATAGAATAGAATAGAATAGAATAGAATAGAATAGAATAGAATAGAATAGAATAGAATAGAATAGAATAGAATAGAATAGAATAGAATCCTGGGCAATGGAATATGTTGCCTTCAAAAGTTACTTTGCTGCAGAGTTTGGTTTCATTGGTGTGAAAATCTCAGCTGTCCTGCAGGAAAGAGGCATCTTCAGAGGAGCTAATCCAGCTGGAATTCAACCTGCAGGGTCAGATATGGTTATTTAACAGGCTGCTGTTTTGTGAGTGAAGTTAGGGGTTGGAAATGGGAATTTTTATGTTCCCTCTGACAGATTTGCCAGGCTTGTCCTGCTTTTCTGGGCTTGACAAGGGATAGAGGGTTTATAGCTGGTGGCAGGATTGAGTTGTTGGAGTTTGTCTGCAGCTGTGAGTGTGTGTTTGTGCTGCACCAGCAGTTCCTGACAGAACATCAGGATGTGAATGTGCTGTTTGTTCACATTTCATGGAGTTATAGGCAGACTGTCTCACTGTTGCATTAAAGGAAAGCATCTTTATCGGAAAAATGATGTAAAAAAATCTCAGTTTTGCAACAATCTTTGTGTTCCCGCAGTCAGATCTGCTGACTTTGGCACAACTGCTGCAGGATGGGCTTTAGGATTGTTTTTTCTGCAAAGCCAGCAGTTCCACAAGATAGAGCTGGAATTTTTTTTCCCCTGACTTTTGCATCTTGAAACAAAGCTGCTGGTTCGATAGGAAATGTCGAATTCTGACCCCTGCTGATTTATAGGGAAGCACAGCAGCACTTTGCAGCTGCCCAGCTGAGCTGACTGCACCACCACAATGAATGTCAAAAGTACAGTCTTTTGACTTACACGTTGAACAAACATAAACCTGGAACCCTGAGAAAGATTTAACAAGGGAGATAAATATCTTGAAATCAGCAGCAACAAATTATTGGAATTTTTTCCAGCGTGTAATTCATCACACTTAGTGTTTGTCTTTACTGAGTCACTGTGTTGAGACCAGGCAGTCTGTTGAATATTCCGTTGTGCTGCACGGTTTGATGGACTCTGAAATGAACAGAAGAATTTTCTCTTGGCTTTCTGTGAGTTGCTTTAGCTTCCCCTCAGATCCAAGGTTTGGAAAGTGCTGTGCTGTGCTCGTACCAGAGCATGGCTGTGAAGTGAAGGGGTTGTGCCCTGCCAGCACCTCAGGATCACTTTGGGACTGACAAAGGATAAACCAAGGGCTTAGGGGAGGGAGAGATTTGTCTTCCTCACTTCACCTGTGTTTCTATTCTCTCTCCTTGTTTTTGTTTGACAGGCAGATGAAGCCAGACCCTACCCCTCTGGTCAGCTCTCGCTATAACGTTTTCCAGAACGATGAGTTTGATGTTTTCAGCAGGGATTCAGTGGATGTGTCTCGGATCCAGAAAGGCAAGAGGTGAGTTTGGCACCCAGGCATTAACTCTGCCTGTCAGGAGGAGCAAACACCTGGGAAACCTGCACATTTATCTCTCCTACAAACCTCCTGCAGGAATGTTTTGCTAGGGGGGAAGGCTTATCAAAAATGTTTCCCACCTGTTTGTCTGGGAAAGTGAAATGAAATATTATGAGGGGGTTGGTTTCACTTCGTGTTTTTCCTAATTGGCTTTCCTGTGTCTGCTGCTGGAGATTGCTCTGCCAAGCTCATTTGTAATGTCAGGCTCTTGCTCCTTGGGCTTAATGTTAAACTTGCACTGAACAACAAACCTTGAAAAGCACCATCCCTGAGCCTGGGATTGTGACTCAGAGCTGAGAATAAATAATGATTTGGTTTAGAGCCAAGGGAAGATTCAATATCCATCTACTTCAACATCTGATAACATTCAGTGCCTTAGACTACTTCTGTTGTTCCTGCTGCTGTAAAGCTTCCTGCAGAAGGGCACTTGGAGTCATGGAGTAGTTTGGGTTGGAAAGCACCTTTAAAGGTCATTTAGTCCATCTCCCTGCCGTGAGCAGAGATTTCCACAAAACCCCAGCAGTTTTTACTTTGCTTTCTGCCTGGTTGGGTGTGTTGTGCTGTGCCACACTCCATGCAAATTTAGGTACTGGCTCCCACTGGTGTCAACTCTGTAATGTGGTTCCCTTGCTTCAGATTCTTTTAAAACATGTCCCAGAATCGTGGAATGGTTTGGGTTGGAAGGAACCTTGAAGCTCATCTCGTTCCATCCCCTACCAGGGGGAGGAGCTCCTTCCACTGGACTTCAAACACCTCCTCTAACCAGCCAGTGTGATCTTAATGTTGGGATGTATTTACACAGCACATAACTGAAAGTCTGGCTGGACCTGGAGCCACATGACCTAAGAACTCCCAGTTAAAGTTCTGGCTGCAAAGTTGCATCAAATTCGAGGAGAAAACCACTTTTGTTCCCAAGTCCAGTGGCCCAGCTCCTCAGAGCAGTGCCACAGTGCTGCTCCAGGCTGGGCTCAGCGAGAAAGGAATTTCTTTTCTCTCTGACCAAGGCAATGGCTTTTGATGTGTCCTTAGCTGAAAATTCACAGACAGAGCCTCTTTCCGTTCTCCTCATAGTGGTGCCTTGCTCTGAGACAGGTGCATTGCACAGCTGTGCTGGGTTATCCCTGATTCCCAAAGCCTTACACAGCTGTGCTGGGTTATCCCTGATTCCCAAATCCTTGCTGCACAGCTGTGCTGGGTTATCCCTGATTCCCAAAGCCTTACACAGCTGTGCTGGGTTATCCCTGAATCCCAAAGCCTTACACAGCTGTGCTGGGTTATCCCTGATTCCCAAAGCCTTGCACAGATGTGCTGGGTTATCCCTGATTCCCAAAGCCTTGCACAGATGTGCTGGGTTATCCCTGATTCCCAAAGCCTTGCACAGCTGGTCAAGGCCAGGGAGCACGGAGTTCAGCACAGAGCATCCATGGCTGGAATCACCTGCTCGGAGCTCCCTCTGCAGATCGCTTGGAGAGCTTTGGAAGCTGTAAATCATCCCTGAGCTGGGCTCTGGGCTCTGCTCCCATGGCACTGCCCTCCAGCTGTGCCTTCTCTCCAGTGGTGCCACTGTTCCTGGAGAAGTTCTCCTCTCTCCTGCTGTAGTTATGTGACATCTTGGGATGATCCTCTTGCTGCTGCTCTTCCTGGTGTCTTTTGCCTCCCTCAGGCTGTGTCTTCATTTCAGAACATTTGGGAAAACTTTGCAGGACTCCAGACACGTTAGTTGTGGTTTGAGTGGTTTGAAACCTGGAGATCAGCAATGCCCGAAGTTGACCATATCCAGCTGAATCCAAGGATAAGCTGCAGTACCTTGTCTCCAGGATTTAACATTCAGCACTCCATAAATATGAATGGTCTTCTTTCAGTGCTGGGAGTGTCACTTCTTCAGTAGATTTTCCATCCCCAAGACGCCTGATAAGTTGGGGTAACTGTTGGGCTCTCCAAGCTTAGTTTGAGATCTTTGGATTTGAATTTTATCAATATTTAATTATTTCCTTTTTTTTTTCTCTCCTTCTAAATACCTTTTGTTCACCAAATTCTCTTGTGCTCAGGGTGCTGTTGTTAAGCCTGATGTCACCATAGTGCTTAAAGAGCCAGAGCAGTGGCTCTGGCCACTGGCCACCCTCAGCATCAGCAGTTTGGGGCAGGGACTGTCCTTGAGAAAGGGGAATGCAGCCGGGATGAGGAGGGAATCAAGCACGAAGAAACAAATGTGCCAGCATAGACTCTGCTGATCCTGAAAAGCACTTGTCTGTGCCTGTCCAACCCTAATTGTCAGCTGAATCTGGCTCCTGAAGCCAGAGCATGTCCTGGGCTCCGTGGGACTAGAGGAGCTATCCCACTGTTTTTCCTGGGATTGGTGCCCAGACCATTTCACGCAGCTCCTCTGCAGTCATCAGACCAGCTCGACAGGAAGCAATTACCGAGTGCTCGGTTCAGCCTCGGCTGAATTCCCACCGAAGGTGTTATCCCAGGGATCCCGGGATGGCTGAACTCACCGCATGCTTGGGAGGGCTTTGTGCAGCTGAATGCAGGCAGTGAGTCATGGGAGAGAGGGAACCACCTCCAGCTGTAAACTTCCTTTGTTTTGAGATTCCGAATGAAAACAGGCTGCTGGATCTCATCCCCTCAGTCTGTCCTTTCCTGAGTCACTGCCACTGCCTTGGACAGGTCCTTTCTCTAATAATATCCACTGATGCTGGGTTCTTCTGGGCTCCTGGGGCTGCAGGTTGTAGTGGGAATGCTGGGCAGCAGAATTCCTTGTTGCATTGCTGTAAATATGTACTTGGATGGTCTGAAAGATGGGACTTCAGAGCTTATGCTTGTGCAGCTTGAGACACTCAGTGGCTGCTTTTTGATCCCTCTGTTTCGTGGTCTTTCCTTCTTTAAAATGACTATCACTTCCTTGCCTTCTAAATTTAAAAAACAAGTCCTTACAGTGCTCTGAGAGGTTGAATCGCAATCACTCTCTACTGTTTTGTTTTTTGCCTTGGTGGTTTGGTTAATTCTCGTCCTCACCTGCTGCACCAGTTATTTTTTGGCTCTTCCCACCTACATTTGTCCTCTTCCCCTCACGTGTGTGCTCCGTTCACCTTGGCCGGGTTTAATCTGGAATAGAATTGCATTTGGCCTCTTGTGAAAGCCTCTTTGACTCAAATGATGGTGGTGGTCTCCCATTCCTGCTCTTTTTTAGTGGCAAAAGCCCTTGCAGACATGATTCCACCTGGATCACTCCATCCAGCTCTGGGGTCCCAGCACAGGAAGGACATGGAGCTGCAGGAGAAAGTCCAGGAGGCACCAAGTTGATCAGAGGGATGGAGGAAAGGCTGAAAAAATTGGGAGTGAACAGCCTGGGGAAGAGAAGGTTCTGGGATGACCTAAATGTGGCCTTCCAGGACCTGAAGGGAATGACAAGAAAGATGGAAAGAGACCATTTACAGGGGATGGAGGGACAGGACAAGGGGGAATGGCTTCCCACTGCCAGAGGATAGGGATAGATGGGATTTTGAGAAGGTGGGCAGGCCCTGGCCCAGGGTGCCCAGAGCAGCTGGGGCTGCCCCTGGATCCCTGGCAGTGCCCAAGGCCAGGCTGGACAGGGCTTGGAGCAGCCTGGGATGGTGGAAGGTGTGAGGGTGGAATGGGATGAGCTTTAAGATCCCTTCCCACCCAAACCATTCCACGATCTATAAACCAGCAGGGCAGCAGGGTGGGATAAGGAGTGCTTGTGGCATCGAAGATGAGATCTCTTCACCTTCCATGGACTAACGGGGAAAAGCAGCTGCTGGGGAAGGTTTTCACCCCTGCCTTTGCCTCCTCTGTTCCCGCGCAGGAGGGAGAAGGACACGACCCGGAGTCTGGTGAATGACAAGAGGCTGGTGACGGAGCAGAGGGAACGCTACAGCCAGTACAGCGTGGTGCTGGAGGAGCTGCCCCTGCAGCCCGGAGCTGCCCAGCCCTACGAGGACTACGAGGACGAGTACGACGACACCTACGATGGGAACCAAGTGGGCGCTAACGACGCCGACTCCGATGACGAGCTCATCTCCAGGAGGTGAGTGCTGTGGGGAGGGAGAGGGAGCTTTGGGAGAATCACCACGGAATTCTCTGGTTCCCACAAACCTGGGAAACGCTGCTTTGGGCTCTGCTCATCCATGAGAGCTTCAAAGCAGCCCTTTCTCTGTTTTTGCTGTGATGTGCAGGGAGCGAAGTTTGGGTCTCCCTTCTCCCATGGGTAGGGAGGGTTCCCATGGCACGTGCCCAGGATGTTCCCCAGCTTCCCCTCAGCCATTGCCCCCATTAATCAGCAAATCCAAGAGGAGAATTTTCCAGTGTTTCCAAGTTTACGCTCAGCAGAGCTTCTCCTTACAGAAACTACGCTGCAGCAGGGAAAAATGGCTTGGAAAATCAGTGGAGCTGGGTGACCTGAAGTAGCTGGTTAGCAAAGGAAAACTTTGAAATTTGGGAGATTTTACAACCAGACTTTTCCCCGCCAAGCCCCTCTGAGTGCTGACAGCTGGAATTGAGTTCCTGATGGATTGCATGGCACACTGCACCATGACTGACAGCTCCACACAATTAGCTTCTGGGGAGCAAAGGGTTAGCGGGGAGGAGGCTGGAGAATATTTATTTTAGAAAACACATGGTTTGAAAGCTGCTTTAACATTTCTGAAAGTGGCCTTTTGAATTCTGATGCATTATGAAGATGTCACCGTTCCTAACCTCAAACCAAAATGAAGCTTTGAGGTTCTTTTGTCCCTTTTTTCCCCTCATGAAATGTGGTGAAGCTTCAATTTAAACCCTTTTTGCGTTTTCCCTTGTGAGTGTGGCACCCAGGTCTTTTCCCCTTTTGGGTCACCCTGCCCTTAGAAACGGTGGATGTTACTGCTGAAAACCAGATCTGTTGGTTTGAAATAACAAAGGCTTTTCTGGTTTTACATTTATTTCTTTGGCAGTGGAATGGTGGGGTTGAACTCCAATGGAATTTAAACACAGGCACATATTTCTATTAAAGAAGAGCTATAGGCGTGTGGTAAATTCTGCCTCCACCCCCAGGCCCTTTGCTCTGCATGTCCAGGGTGATTCATAAAGCCTGATGAATTTCTCCAGGGACTTCCCCCGTAGGAAAATGGGACACAGCGATGGAATTGGGGCTCCCTGGGTAGCCCTGACCAATCACAGAGGGTTTGGAGCCCAGCGCTGGCTGGGCATTGATGTTTCTGTCCAAGTGTTTATCTTGTCCAACAGATGCTCCCTGTCTGGTGAGCTAAAGCCTAGCAAAGGATACTCCCTAGTATTGCCTTGTGGCTGTGTCTGGATGCCCATTTCCCAAAGGAAGCAATGTTTCTGTGGAGAAATTCTTCATGAGGTTTCAAGGGTTTGTTTTTTTTAACTATTATTTTTTAAACTATTATTATTTTCGGTGACAACTTCATAGTGAACATTCCCCAGTGAAGAGTGTGTGTTTGTTAATTGCCCATAGGAATGTGGAATTAACTCCTGAGTCTCTTTTTTTTTTCCTTCAGAAAAAGAAAGTCCATGGAATTTTCAGATTCTCATTTTTTAAAGACATAATTCAAACCAAAAAGAGAAATGTTTGTGCCTGTGCTGTTGTCTTTTCTAACTGTTTGTGTCTTAATTCTCAGGCCGTTCACAATTCCTCAGGTCCTGAGACCTAAAGGACAGGAGGAAGGACAGGAGACAGAGGAAGAGGATGAAGAGGAGGAGGAAGAGGAAGCTGAAAAGGAAAGAACAAAGGTGACATTTAGCTCGAGTTTCATTAAGATTTACCATATTTCTTCCCTGCTTCACCTGCAGGTGATGTGGAGCAGATTTCCTGTTTCAGAGAGGGAGTCTTTTAGCAGCAGCAGGGACTGGTCAGTGGCTGCTGGGCTGTGACGTGTCCCCAAGGACAGCTCTCCACTGCTGCCTGGCCTAACAGTGCTGGAGCAGTGACACTTCCTCCGTGGGGAGCTTTAATCTCCTTTATCCCAGAGACAGGCAGTGCCAGCAGAGCACTCTGAGGGTCACTGACATCCCCTTTCCATGGATGTGCTGGGAATAACCATGGTGTGGGGAGGTTTTCAGGCAGGTTTTGTGCTGGGTGTTGTGTTTAGAGTCTGTGACACCAATCCTGCTGGTCCAGAGGTAATGAAGCAGGAGCTGACTGTTCCCAACAGAATCCCTCCACTCCAGGCTTTTGCACAGTGCTGATGAGTTTCCTGAGCTCTTCCCTTGCTTCCTTGTAGGACCACTTTGTTCAGGACCCAGCTGTCCTGCGGGAGAGAGCTGAAGCCAGGCGCCAGGCATTCCTTGCCAGGAAGGGGTAAGCCAAGATTTCCCTCTGGCTCTGCAGAACTGGAATTGCTGAGGGTGTTCCTCCTCCATGATATTCCTATACATCAGTGGCCTGAACCTCCTTGCCCACCTTTTACTTCACTGCTGGTTGTTCTATCCCATTGAATAGGGGTAGGCAGGTCATGGAATCACAGAGTGGTTTGGGAGGGAAGGGACCTTAAGACCATTTTGAGCCACCCTGTGCCATGGCAGGGACACCTCCCACTGTCCCAGGCTGCTCCAAGCCCTGTCCAGCCTGGCCTTTGACAGTTCCAGGGATCCAGGGGCAGCCCCAGCTGCTCTGGGCACCCTGTGCCAGGGCCTGCCCACCCTCCCAGGGAACAATTCCTTCCTAATATCCAATCTAAATCTCCCCATTTTCAGCATAAAGCCATTCCCCCTTGTCCTATTACCCCAAGCAACAGAGCCCTGTGCAAAACAGGATCTTGGAGAACACAACTTGCAGAGCTCCAACAGCTCCCACAGGGATTTTGGGACAGTGTAGTAGCTGTTTGCAGCTGATGGGCTGAGTACATTGAAGGACACAGTCATGGTGTGGCTGATGCTGCTCCTGGGATGTGCTGAGGCCTGAGAGTTGAACCCCTCCCACTCTGGTGTTTGTGGGGATCTGGGATTTCATCCCCAGGAGTGCAGGGTGCCTCTTGTGATGTCCTTTTTCTGTGTCCTCCAGGCACAAGCACGACAGCTCTGCCGTGGTTGGGAACGCCAAGGGCCACGGGCAGAACCGGGAGACGGTGCAGGAGCGGAGGAAGAAGGAAGCAAACAAAAGCACAAGAGCCAACCACAACCGCCGGGCCATGGCCGACAGGAAGCGCAGCAAGGGCATGATCCCTTCCTGAACAACTCCTGGGGCAGGGGCTGTGCCATCCCCAGGCTCCTGCCCATGAGGAGGCTGCGTTTCCTTGGCATTCCCTTTGCTCAGGGGACTGGATGTTGTGTGCAATACCCGGCACCTCGGCTCACGTGGAACTGCATCCCCTGTGGGAGTGCTGCCCATGCCCAGGAAGGAGCTGCCCAGACTGTGTGTGCCAGTGGCTGCACCCAATACATGCGAGAGGCTGCACCAGCCGTTCCTGCCCTTTTGTAGTATTTATAATCTGCAGAGTTTTATTTTCCTACTGGCTCCTAGCGCCCTCCCTGCCCACCCTGGAGTGGGCAGGTCCGAGAGCACGGCTTCCATGGAAATGCCTTATCCTGAACTTGAGTTATAGATTGTCCCAAGTCAGAAGGGACCCAAAGGGAGCATGAGTCCAGCTCCTGGCCCTGCAGACCCCCCAGCAATCCCACCCTGTGCATCCCTGGGAGCATTGTCCAAGCACTCCTGGAGCTCTGGCAGCCTCAGGGCCGTGCCCATTCCCTGGGGAGCTTGGGCAGTGCCCAGCACCTCTGGGGGAAGATCCTTTCTCTGATATCCAACATAAACCTCCCAGTCACAGCTCCATGCTGGCAGGGAAAGGCTCAGGCTGTTCCCACTGCTGACAGACCCACAGGGATTCCAGTGAGTAAAACCTTATGGATTGTTGTCCCTTCAGTGAGGCCTGTGAAAGCAAATGGCACAAATAAAAGATGTAGATGTTTTAGTTGTTTTTTTTAGGCTCTTACATACAGTATTGATGAACTTCTTGGTATCCAATTAGGCTTTGCTTGGTTAATTTACTGGTTAATGTACCCTGAGTGCCATCTCCTCACCATGCTGTATTTTCTAGTACTGCGGTAGTGCCTGTGGCTGACACCCCCACCGTGAGAAAATCAGCGGTGGGTTGTGCTCCAGGGCAGTCCCAGCGCTGCAGGAGCAGTGGGGTGGTGGTAAAGTGGTAGGAAGGTCCACAGGCTTGTACCTTGGTGCCTGCTTTTGCACAGAGGGCAGGGATGTGCTTGGAGCTGCTGTGGGGCTGTTTGCAGAGAAGCAGAAATGCAGCACAACAGCCGCTGCCATGAAATGAGGGGAAGTCCTGAGTGCTCCGAGGAGGAGATTTTTCTTTGCCTATCAGTGCTGCCCAAACCTCCCCAAGGCAGGCATAGAAAAAGAAATTACATTTACCAGCATCCCCAAATGCTGTATCCAGGGAAATCCCCCGCTGGGATAATGCTGCTCTCCTGCAGCTTCCTGCTCTCTGCACCGATGGCTTCAGCCCCTCCCTGCTGCCCACTGTAGTGCTGTCCCCTCATCCTGTATTCAGCTTTGGTTCTTGCTGCTCTGAGCCTGCAATTCTCTCTGAGCTGCTCAGCCTGATGTGGAACGGCAGCTCAGCACAGGGAGCTGGCACTCACTCGGCTGGGATTGTCCCAGGAAAGCTTAAACGTTCCTCTTAACCATCTCCATAAAGCACAGCTGGGACTGGGACAGCTGGAGTTGGGTTTGGCTCCAAAAACACGAGCCCAGTGTTTAAGTGCTCGTTGTGTTCTCAGAGTAAATGTTTTACCCCCCTGACACTCGTTTGCAAACCCAACAAAGCTGCTGTGAGCGCTGGCTCTAATGGGCTCTGCCTCAGCCATTGCTGAAATTCCTCCTGATTAGTGAAAATTGTGAGGAGGGAGAGATGGGGCTGCTGGGCTGGGAAAGTGGGAAGGAGTTACTGAGCCAAGAGCTCCCTACAGCCACCTGAGAGCTGAGGAATTAACTGAGTCATTACCCCAGGCAGTGCCCAAATCTCTCTTCCCGTGTAGAAAGAGGTGTTTGACAGGGCCAGGCTCTTCAGGGAGAAGGGAATGATTCTGCTCAGGACAAGAAAAGGTTCAGGGGGGAGGAACTGGATGATCTTTAAGGTTCCTTCCCATCCAAACCATTCCATGACTCCTTTGAGCCAGCTGCAGGGGGGGAACTGAGCAATCCCTGTCCCTTCCCAGCAGCTTCCCTTGGATCAGTCAGGATGGAGGTTGTGCCACACAAACCTGGCATCACTTCTGCCCTTCGAGTCGTGTGAGGTGCCAGAAGGCACAGGAATCATTGGGAAAGGGATCCGCATCCCCTCTCATGGGATTTTGGACAAGATCAGAGTTAAACAGGATCCCCATTCTCAGCCCAGCAGTGCTGGGCACACCCAGCCTGCTCAAAGTGCAGAGCAGATTCCTCTTTCTTAGGGCAGGGCTGCAGCAGCACCTACAGCTCTGAAAGGGGCCAGGCCAGGGACCCCCATCAAATCTGAGCTACAAAAGATGCTGGGAATGATTTTAAGACCCTTTTCTGTGGACAGACCAGAAGAAGCAGACAGCTCCTCACCGTTCTCAGGCAGAAGCCCGTGGTTGTCACTAAACCACAGCTGCCAATGGGCTTTCAAACCCTTCCTAGGCCATTGTGGTTCCTGACAGTGCCTTGGAACTAAAGAACAGGGCTGTTTATAAGGATTCTCCACATCCCAGAGAAGGAGGAGTTACACAGAGGCCAAAGGATGAGTGAGGTGAACACACAGACACAAGGCAGGACCAGGAGTTTTATTTGAACACAGTCGAGTACAGCAGCAGAACTCCTTGAGTCCATCTTGCTTCACATCATATCAGTAGGTGGCTGGTATCATCTGGCTCGGAGCTGTTCCATCAGGAAACCATTCCCAGTTTCAGGAGGCCAAATCCATCCCTGCAGTGCATGTTGCCACCCCAGGCTGGCTCCTGCTGCTGAGCTGCTCAGTTCTCATACTTGTGCTTGATGTGTTTCCACAGTTTCTGTGTGCAAAACAAACAGGGGATAAAAATTCCAAATTAGGCAGCTTTCTCAGTGGTGCTGGGATAACAAAATCCAGGATGCAAGTTATCCTGTCTGGGGAGCTGGTGAGGCAGTCCTGTACTGGATCTGGGGGATGCAGGGAGGCACAGGGGCTCTCCTGGCTGTTAGTCTGGACAGGAAGAAAGCTGCAGACATTCCCCTTCCCCTGCTTTCCTCCTCTGGATTAGAGTATCCCAGTGACACTGCCCTGAATTCCCACCCAGACTAGAGGGCAGCTCTGCTGCTGGACATAAGGGACGCACAGAACAACCCTATTCATAGAATTATGGAATGGTTTGCATTGGAAGGGATCTTGCAGCTCATCCACTGCCACCCCTACCATGGCAGGGACCCCTCCCACTGTCCCAGGCTGCTCCAAGCCCTGTCCAGCCTGGCCTTGGGCACTGCCAGGGATCCAGGAGCAGCCACAGCTGCTCTGGACACCCTGGGTCAGGGCCTGCCCACCCTCACACGGAGAAATTCCTTCCCAATATCCCATTTATCCCTGCCCTCTGGCACTGGGAAGCCATTCCCTGTGTCCTGTCCCTCCATGCCTTGTCCCCAGTCCCTCTCCAGCTCTCCTGGAGTCCCCTTAGGCACTGGAAGGGGCTCTAAGGTCTCCCCCGAGCCTGACTCAGTATCCTGCAGTCATTATCCCATCACTGCTGTACGTAAGAACCTAAGGACGACTTGACCTCTTTCACGCCAGGTTCACTGGGGACACCCGAGGCCACCAGCCCTTATCCACTCCCTCTGCCAAGGGCAGATCGGCCAAGCTGGCGAACTCCAGAGCATAAAAACGAGCTCCCTTTACCCGTCCTGCTCCCCACCGCCTTGCACGCCCCGTCCCAGCAGCCAGAGAAGCCCAAGGACACCCCGAAGCCCCGATCACCACGACAGCCGCGGAGCCCCCGCAGGCGGGGCCGGGCCGCGCTGACCCTCACCGAGCCCTGGGGCCTGGGGCCGAGCCCGGGCGCGGCCTGCGCGGGGCCCGGCGGGGCCGGCCTGACCTTCAGCGCTGGGCCCGCGCCCGGGCGGCCCCGGCTCGGCCTCACCCGGCCCTTACCCCTTCGTTGAGGTGCTCGAAGAGCGCGTCCGCGCCCTGGTCGAAGGCGCGCTCGAAGAGCACCGCGCCCAGCACGACCGAGAGCGCGAACGTGGACGTGCGGCGGAAGAGCGAGCCGTACACCTGCCGCAGCAGCGCCATCTCGGCCGCGCACCCCGGCCTGCCCGCGCCGCGGGGGCTGCTGGGGGGTGTAGGCGGTGCCGTGTGATCCGCGCGGCGCGCCGGGCCCCTGTGGGGCATGCTGGGAGTTGTAGGCGGTGCGGGTTGTTCTTGGTGATCTGCGCATGCGCCCCTGCCTCGGGGTATTGTGGGAGTTGTAGGCGGCGCGGCGCGGGCCTAGGCGGAGGTGGGTGAGTGCGGCTGGTGGGGGTTTGGGCCGCGGGTCTCTGTGAAGGCCCCATGTGGGGTCCCTGTGAGGGATCTCTCTGAGGGATCTCTCTGAGGGATCTCTCTGAGGGATCTCTCTGAGGCTCCGCTTGGCTGAGGGGCGAAGCTCCGTCCCGTCCCTCCCTTCTTCCCCTCAGCGGCCTCCACGGGGCAACCCCGGGGTCTCTGCCTGGCTTTGTGCGGGGCTGGGGGGCAGGGGGAGCTGACGGGGCAGAGACACCCGGGCCAGCCCTGCCCTGCCCTGCCCGGGTGTTTCGGCCAAGGGTGACGGGAACAGAAGGGGGTTGTGGTCACTGCCCTCAGCTCAACCCCCGGAGGGTGGGTGGG
>VZTX01017160.1:233-34140 GCA_013400915.1 Pardalotus punctatus
AGGTACCCGATAAACCCCCCGAACATGACGAGGTGTGAAGGCAGCGGCCGGCGGAGAAAGCGCGCACCGAGCGGCAGCCGCGCCCTAAGCCCCGCCGCTGGACCGGGACCTCCGCGGTTGCCCCCGGCGGGGCTGCGCCTCCCGGGCCGGACACTGCCCTGTGCCTCCGCCCGGGCCAAGCCGAACCGGGCTGGGGGCAGCTGTTACCCCAGGGCGGCGTGCAGAGGCCAGCGGGTACGTGCCGTGGCAGACTTCGGGCAGGGCGGCCGGAGAACGAGGAGGAGGAAAGAAAAAGGGGCAAGGGAAGGGAAGAGGAGAACGAAAGGGAAAAGGGAAGGAAAAAAGAAAGAGGATCAGTGAAAAAAAGGAAGGAAGGAAGAAAGAAAGAATGGAAGAAAGAGTAGGAGACAAGAATACAAGGAGAGGGAAATGAGAAGGAAAGGGAAGGGAAAAGAAGAGGAAAATTAAAGGGAGATGAAAACAAAAAGGAAAGGGAAAATGAAAGTGGAAAGAGAAAAAGGAAGGAAAAAGGAAATCTAGAAGAAAGGGGAAAGGGAAACAGGAAAAAAAGAGGAAGACAAGACAATAGGGAAAGGGGAAAATGGGGAAAAACTAGGATAAGGAAAAAAGGTGATGAGGACAAAAGAAAAAAGGAGAGAAAAATATAAGAGGAAGAAGATGACTGGATAGGGGAAGGGAAAGGGGAAAGGGTGAGGGGAAGAAGAAAGAGGAAAGGGGAGGGAGAAGAGAGGGAAAGGGAAAGGAAGGTTTGCCTGTAGCGCATCAGATCTGCACAGACCAGCACCCCAAATCAGCCCAGTGCTCCTCAGTCCAGCCCAGGAATAAGTGTCCTGGTGCTGCCCAGGTGTTGGGCAGGAACAACGTGACCTGCCTGCCAGCAAGCGCAGGGATGTGGTCACATTTCCACATCCCTAGAAACAGACTCTGGGGCCTGCATGCCCACTTACCCCAGTGCAGCTTTCTCAGGCATAGAGGAACTGGAGGCTGCCCTGTGCCTCACTCTCCCACACCACTCACTCGCTATGAGAGCCCACCTCACTTGCTCTGGCTGCACTGGGAACAGGTTGTTGTTCCATCTGCTCTGTCCCCAGGCCTGGCCCAGGTGAACCAGTCTCATCTGGGGTGCAAGACTGCTCAACTTTGTTTCAGGGCTGGCAGGATGGGGGCAGGACTGGGAGAACACAGCAGCTGGGAGCTAACCCTGCCTCTCCTTTCTGCCAGGGGCCCGTGTTGGAAGGAGATCTAAGATGAAGTTATGGGATGTTGTAGCTGTCTGCGTGGTGCTGCTCAACACGGTCTCCACCTTGCCCCTGCCCACCGGTAAGACGCCTCCCAAGGGGTCCCCTTCAGTGGTAGAGGGACCTGAAGATGATCTCTCCCCCATCAGCCTGCTGCCTCCCTATGCTGTGCACAGTGACTGTAAGAAACATTCCCCTTTGTAGCAACTGCTGTCTGTCTTGCTAAACCTGCTTCCCTTTGCTCAGGCGTCAGGATGAGGAAAGGATACCCCCACTTTGTGCCCCTGTTTCTCCATGGGCAGTGTCATTGGCTTTGGTCTTGCTCAACCAACTCCAAACCTAGTCATTCTCCAAAGCCTGGGGTTGACAATTGCAGTGGGAATGCCCCCCACCCACTCCAACCCTGCTTTCCTGGTAGTCTTAACATTCCTCTGGTTAAAAAACGGGGAGGCAGGAAAGTTTGTTGTATGCAGAGGAGCGGAGAGGAGGATCTGGTTCATACACCTCGCAGCGCAGGCACAGAAACGCCTTTCCCAGTGCCTCAGCCTCCTCTCTCTGCTCAGACCTGCCAATGCAGTTATTCACTGCCTGTAGTGGGCGCAAGTCCTGATGGAGGTTTGGCTCCGTGATGGGAGGCACTGTACACATTCGGGAGTACTGCTGAGCTTCATTAAATCCTTCTTGGATTCTGATCTCGAAATTACTGTGTCCGCATGGAAATTTACAGAAGAGTAGCTGTGGCACTTAGGAGCTTGATGCAGTGCAATCCACATGAACTAGCTCACAGTAAGACAGTTTACAATCCAAATGACAGATAACAATGCCTTGCTAATAATAGGTCCTGTACCTACAATAGCAGGTACAGGATTTTCACAGTGGTGTGTGAGCGTTATGTTGGCTCTGGTGGCTTTTTAAAGAGAGAGTTAATATGACTCAGTAAGAAGTGGCAGAATACTCAAATGAATAGCGGAGACGTTGCGCTTAGCAAAGGCGCAGACAGTCTGAAGTTTGCTTCCTTTGCCCTTGCTCAGCCCTCTCTGTTTAGCTCGTTACAGGATGCAGACAGTATCCAGTAATTGGGATTCATTTCTATCTCCTTTTCTGGAGGCATGTCCTTTCCCTGTGCCCGCCACAGCTTCAGTCACAGGCAGCCACGCTCTGGTTTCTCTGGGAGCAGCCAGGCTAACACAGTGTGGAGGCACCAAGCACAGAATCATGTGCCGTGACTTCACTTTGACCCCTCCCAAGCACCCATCTCCTCTTCCACACACACACATCTATGTCCTTCCCCATTTAGTCTTCTCTCTTTCCTTCTCTTGCTAGTGTTTCCCCACTGCTGGAATCTTGCCTAGGCTCCCGCCTCCATGTGTCCCAGCCTTGGCTCCTGCTGCTCACAGACTGGCAGACCCTGACATCCTTTCAACCCCTCCACAAAGGGAGGTTAGCCAAAAGTGTCTCTTCGCAGGGCTCCAGGCTGCCAGGATCATGGGGCTATCAAACGTGCTGATCTTCTTTTCCATGGTCACCCATGTGGTGGAAAACTGCTGTCCTACAAAAGGCAGTGATCAGCTTTTCAAGCCACTGTGCTGCTCCCCTCTGTACAGGCTTGCTGAGGTGCTGGTGGTAAGAGCATTAGGAGGAGAGCAGCATCTGTCAGTTTGTAGCTCTGGCAGAAACTTCAGGGTGGGAGAGCATTAATACTCCATTTTCCATAGTGATAATATGTGTATGATTCTTGCTTTCATCTCAAAACTACCTTCTGGGAATACGGTCTCTGGTGAGCTGATTCCTCTGCAGCAGCTCAAGGGGACAGGCAGCAGCAGTGATTCTATCAGTTCCTAGTATCCAGAACTTCTCATCGTTGCCTCGTTTTTTTTTTTCTGTGGATTGGGTAAACAAGACACAGGAAGAAAGACAACCTGTGTTTTACCTGAGCTATGGTAGTATCAATATTATCTCTGTTTCCAGGGTACAGATGTAGGCTTAGCCATGCAGAGCTGGGTCACAGTTTATTGCCCAGGATAGTCATTTGAGAAAGGGCTGATAGCTTGGTGTCAATCTCTTAACCCTGTGTATCACAAATGGGCCTGGCTGCAGAGAGAAAGAAAGCAGTTCTGTTCTTCATGTCAGAAAATAAGGAAAACCCAGGGAGTTCCTGTGATCCTTGTATGGCAGCAGTTAACTCAGCAACAGAGCCTGAAAGTTAGAAACTCTTCTCTGTGTTGCCAAGTCAGATGAGTCAGGGGAGACCTGCAGAATGATGACCGTAACAGAGCAGTGAAATACTTTGATCCACTTTTACACTGTTTATAGCTGATTTAAAAGTGTGTGGTGTCTGGAGAGCAGTCTGCAAACAGGCTATGAGGCTGATCCTACCCAGGCACATTGCTGCCTTCCTACTGCAGCAGTACTTTGCTCAAGTCACTCCCACCGGTGATATATTTGTTCTCTCCACTTACAGTTTGGTGGCATGCACCCTTCAGCGCACAAAAAGACATAGAACCAATACACAAGAGAAGTCAATGTCTACACCATGTAGATTTCCCTTTCCACTTGGAGATTTCTCTCGCCAGCAGAGCACAATGTACCATGAGCATGGAGGCATGCCTGCAGCTCCTCAGCTGTCTGCTGGTGAACCTGCCATGTATTCATATCTCTCTGGATACTGTTTGTCAGCTGCTTTGCCAAGAGCTTTTGCAGGAGACAGCTCACAAAGTGGTGGAATCACCATCATCACCTGTGTTGCCTGATGTGCATACAGTAATATGGGATTCCTGAGCAGGACTGGGTGCATTCAAAGAGGTGACTGATGTCCTCTAAAGCAGTCCCTGTGCAGGTTGAGTGGGAAGTAGCCATTTGGCTCCAAGGTGCCCACAGAGAAGTTGGGTCTTGTGCACACCACTTGCATCAGGGCTTAGTAAGACTGTGAGATCAAGTCCACTTGTAAGGGCAGGCCAAACAGCTTGCTGGAGCACAGATCTGTTGCCCAGGCCCTTTACACCTTTTTGCGTTCTCATTTGATGGGATTGCTTTCTCTGCAGAGTGCTTTGAGGTCATCTGATGTTACTGCATCCCTGTCAGATTGGCTTGAAACCCTCCTTCATTCCAGGCTCCAGGCAGGCTTTTAACCTCCTGGGCTGATCAGGTGTAATGTGCTGACCTTTGCTGCTCAGGACAGTAATCAGAGATGGCAGAAGGTGCTAGCAATTGCAATCTTCTGCATTTTTAACTGGACTGGAGGCTGGAGCATCCTCCACAAATGCAGGACATTGGAGATGAATCCAGTATTTATAGGTGTTTTGGCATCAATATTCATGGGATAGCTTATTTCACACTCACAAAAAAAGAAGAGCTGTAGAGTTTGTAACCGTTTCTTTGTTTCCCTCATGCTACAATCCTCTGGGGGAAGGACACTATTAACTTAAACACCAAATGCCAGCAGAACAAATATAAACCAAATTATTATAAACTAAATACTAAGTCAGCCGCCTCAGAAGCCTGACAGTGCAGAGGGAGCCAAACACTTATTTGCCTTGTACACAGTCCCCAGTGAATACATTGTGTAACTGCTTGCTGTTGGGTGCATATAATCAACATGTATGTGAGGACTGGAGTGTCCTAAAATCCATGATATGATATGTATTCTCTTGATCAAGGGAGAACCTTTGCTAAGAACTAGTGGTAAGCAGGCAGAATTAAATGAAAAATGTCACCATAGGATTTTCCCTCCTAGTAGGAGGAAGAGGTGGGGTTTTTGCATCATGGTGTCTGAGTTACTCTACAGCTACTGCATGGTCATTCATTGTCCAAGCTCCTTTGGTGTATGCTGTGACACACCATGGAATGTGCATGTTTTACCTCTGTTATAAATTCTTCTTACCCCTGCTAAGGGGTATTTAATATTAAGTTACTTCTTTTAGCTGCAACTATATCAACTAATATGGAAAGTATGTAGAATAAATAGTGATGTTGTAGGGCTCTTTAAGGCAAAAACGGTATTCAGTTATGCTTCCAACTGAATGCATTTCATTCTCTACAATATTTATTAGGCCCATTCAGTGTTACGAACTACAACTCTCATGTTTCTGTCCAGACTTTCCTGCTCAGCACACCTACAGTGTAGCATATGTGATTTAGCCTAAGACACACAGAAGCTGGAGAGGTAACCTGCCCCTGCACAGAAAACCCAGTGCATCAGGGAGGTATCAGCCACACCAAGCAGGTGCCACCCTGAGTCATTTGATCTGTGTGTGCCCAGCACAGCCAATGCATCCAGCACAGCTGGTGCATCCTGCCAGTGTCAGGCTGAGTGTGCCATTGTCCCCAAGCCACCATAAAGTTTGTTTGCACGGAGACACCCAGGTTATTTAGGTGTTTAGAAATCCCAAACATACAGATTCATCCATTCATGGGCAAAATTCTAGAAAAATAAAGAAATGGGGCAGATCTGGTAAAATCCAGAGAGGCATGTATCTCTAGAAGCAAATTCCTCTGCAGTCTCAGGTATAAATACTGAATATGCTCCAGTGAAGAGCATTCTGTGACTTAAGGAAGAAAGTTCTGAAATGTAGGATAATAAAATTCTATTCTCGTTTAGAATTATCCTTTGCTGCAAGTTTTAGTTCTTTTCTGCTTTTCAATTTAGGGACCTCAAAAAATTGCCAGTGAAACTGTGGATCCTGTTAGATGTTTTGCAAATGTTTATTGACAGATAAGATGCCTGGACATGCTTTTCTTGGTCATCTATTTTAAGTCTCTTCAGTATATTTTAGAAATCCCCATGCACATGGTTTGCAGATGAAGAGCTTCAAACTGTTCCTTGAAAGGCTGAAGAAATCACTTGTGGGAAGTATTCATTAGACTGTTACTGAATTTAATGGAGGAGGTGTTATTTGTCCACTACCAGAAGATCCTCAGACTGATAGGTTGTAATATCTTTGTAAATTATACTGTTCCTGGTTAGTACTGCATGAAGTGGTTTTAAAAATAATTAAAGTTATAAAGGCTTTGAGAAGCCCTTTGGGTCATCAAGTCCCACCCTGCCACAACTGCAGATGTTCAGGAATGGACATCTAGTGCAAATACCCAGCTTTTATCCCCCCCAAACACAATCTAGAAACTGCAAAATAAAACTTGTAGTACGTAGGCCAAACCCTAAATAACTACATTTGTTGTGAATTCCTATATTTCCGAGGTAGCAAGTTAATAAGTAGAAATAAACAAGGAATACAAATACTGCAGCTTAACTATGTTCAGGATCATCAGACATCTAAATAGGCCACTGACACATTAGTGCTGGTAGAGTGGTTAGCACTGCAGAGTGGTCATTTTTTACAAAATCATCTCTAGTTTCTGATCACGATGCTTTGGTAAAGTGAACCAAAGGAAAGATTTCAGTGGTTCTTGGAATTTCAATTCTGCTTACAAAGAGAAGGAAGAAAATAGGATCACAAAGATCTACTTGAGATCAGGAGCAAATAAAATACTAAGACACAAAATGTACGTTAGGATATGTTTTAAGATCAAGGACTTAAAATTAATTATGTGAGGTATTTCATGTACCAGCACTCTTTTTAAGGAATAAAGCCACTTGTATGACCTAGCAGAAGTTCAGCACTTAAACTGAAACCTGCAGGTATATTTCTTTGAAGTCTTTGGGACTTGTGCAAATGCTTTAAAGATTAGTGAACAGGAATATTCTTCAAAAGAAGCAAATACTGAAGTCCATATATTTGTTTTCCTGTGTCATGGCTACACAGTGTTACAGCAGTATGCCAAAACTTCTCTGGTGGCCACATTTTTAGAGGCAAGCTGGTCATATCCCTTTAAATAACAAGCTATGTGCAAACATCTGGACTCTCTGCTCCTGTCCAAAGCATATGTGATTTCTTTGGCAAAATCAGATATTACTCAGGAAATTTCAGAAGGGAAATCATATCCAGTGTAGCAGTTAGGAAGGACCTTGCTCTTCTGAGCACACACCAGCGCTGTCTGGCAGGTGCCGGTCTGCCCTTCCCAACAGGAGACCTTCTGCAGTGGAGTACATGCACCTGCCCTAGAGCCAGGGACTGACTATTATAATAATAACAGTTTTCAACAGCAATATTAAAACCTTCCATATTGTTCCTTTTGTAAACACATTGAAATGCAGGTGGGGAAAGGCAACAATGAAAGATCATGTGTTATTTATAGATCAGCTCAAATCTGATAGCAGCAAAGAGATTGCCACAGGAGAAATATTAGCCAAGATTTTGCCTGGACTGCTCTGCCAGTTTACTACCCCAGGGAAGAGACTGGGTTATGGTGCCCATAGGCTCTGTTCATCCTGCTCGGCTGTATGTCTTTGTTCCTTGGGGACACTCCTAAAATCCAGTGGGAGATACAGCATAAGAGCATAAGCAACCCAGTAATAAATGTGTTATTGATTCAGGCACTCTCTTTCCCTTCAGTGACCTGTTACTAAAGAGGGGCTGGGTTACCGTTGTGGTGTTTTACTGATGTCGTAAGAGGGCTGGGCTGGACCACTTCTACACCAGGGATGGTGAAGAAAATTTCCTTTTATAACCATCAGTATTTCCTCCATTAAAACCTGTGTGCTTGCCTATTAGCTGGCTGTGTGTGTTCTTGCTAACAGAGGTCGCAGGTTTTGGGTCCCACTCATACATACCCCTTTGAGGCTCTCACAGGGTTTGAGGTTCTAGCTTAACCAAATATTTGGTGCAAACCTAGGTTTTACTGGTAAGCTGGATATTTACTCAGGATGGTATGGAAGGGTACCAGATCTTAGGGAGGACAAAACAGTGTCTTGCCCAGGTTTGGCTCCTGCTCAGTCAGTGGCTTCAGGCAGGGCACTGGTACTTTTTCTGTCTTCCCCTTTTATGCGCTTCATGCTGTAACTTCTTCTGATGCAGGGATGCTCTGAGGGTGCTTACATACCCACCACCCCATAGGATAAGGTCCTAGTGCACAGGGGCTCCTGGCAGCAGCTGCAGGAGCTGTCACAAAATCTTAAGTGTGACTGCTGAAAAGCCGTCCACTCTGTGGTGCTCAGAGCTGGTGATTCAAAGCTCTGTGCCAGAGGCAAGACCACATTCTCCTGTTGCTCCTCTGCCCCTTGACTGGTGGGTGAGATGCTCCTCTGTGCACCCTGGAGAGGTCAGAGGAGGCATGTGGGCAGAGGAGGGCAGCCCACTATCAGGCAGGATCCTGTGAGCAGCCTGCCTGGACTGGGTGAAGAACAAGAAACTCTCATGAGCGTGTCGGCTCATGAGGCAACTTCCTCTGCTTCACATGGTTCATCTGACCTTGCTGTTCCCCCTGCTCTCAGGGACTTCCTGCACTGACAGCAACTGTGATGGCCCTATTGTCTCCCCCTTTCTTCCTCTGTTGGGAACCAGCATTCCTACCTGCGAGAATGCAAGTATAGAAGGGGAGGCACTGCCAAGCATGGCACAGTGAAAATACAAAGGACTCTATAGATTTGTCATTATGACCGAGACGTGGGAAGCTGCAGGGTTAGCTAGGGAGCTACAAACACATAACTTGACTGCTCCATCAGGAGCAAAAACACCAGGAAGACCAGTCCTGTGCCTTTTACTAGTGCTGCCTCATCATACCTGACTGATGTGAGTGGCCCTGGCAGCATCCACCGGGTTGTTTAGCACTTGCCTTTATGAGAGACAAGTGACACCGGAAAGTGGCTCCATTTCTAAGGGCTCTAAGTCTGAGGGGAGGCCACAGGATGGGCTGGGAGCGAGGTAATACAGAACTGTATTAAACATTTAAAGATGAGCTGACCCTGGTGTGTTTGATGATCTATTTCCTAATGGATACAACCAACCAGTTTCCATTTCACTCTTGATACCGTGGTTTTTCATGAAAGACATGAAAACAAAGTCATGCCTCAGACAGGTGGAATTTTATGTTTAAATACTGAAAACCTTTCAGCATAACTATTTTGGTTAGATGCCTTCATATAATATTATTTTTCTTTTTATGAAAAATACTTAATTTTCAATAAAATAAATGGTTTATCCCCACCACAGTTGCTACTTTCTCACTTTGCAAAGCAGAATGATCATCATGTTAGTAATTTTAACCTGGCTAAGTTTGCACTTCCACAAACAGATTGCTCCAAATCTCTCTTAAAGTATGTCCTTGTGGTGTGGGATGGAGGCATTCTGTGTTCAGACAGGCCATGTCCACTGTAATAAGCACCGAAAACGTACTGCAAAGCAAGCTAAATACAAAAATAATCATTGAATAATGATTATGAAGTAATCTTTTGATTACAAAGGTCCTAGATTAAAATACCAGAACGCTATAAAAAAACACCCCTATATCAAGGCCTTTTTTTGAAAAGGGGCTATTTAATCCTAATGCAGATCTGGATCTGAATTTTCTAAATATTGCTTACTTTTACATTGAGCTGGATTAAACCTCTGGAACTTTGGAATCATACTTTAGGGTCTGATACTGCTGTTTGAACTTCTCTAATTGAAAGACTCTGCTCAAGTGAAATAAATTCAATTAAAAGTTTGGCCTGTCACAAATGCATGCATAAAAGTTACAATCTAAAAGCAAAAATCTAATTTTATAATGTTTAATATATCTTTTGTGACTTCTGTTATACCAGTTTAGCTCAAGGTATGTAAAGTGCCAAATGATGCGGCAGTGACATGATTAAATTTTCCTGAGATCAGTATGGAATGCTATTCTATATAGCACAGCTTCAAGTAACTTAAGATGTCAAGTTTTATGAGGTTAAAAAAAAAAAAAAAGGGAAAACCCACCTACATAAATTATTATTTTGCAATATATAGGGTTTAAGCTTTTTTATTTATGCCATAAAAGACAACATGGTCAGAAGAGACTGTAGTTAGTCTTTTAAATCCACAACCACCCATAATCCAGGCTCCAAAATAAGTAACTGGATTTTTTTTTTTTTTTTCTCAAAAATTGAAGATCCAAACTATCAGTTTGTGGTCAGGTACAAGCTGAGGATTTCTTGGTCTACCATACTGGGTTGCTGCCACTGCACTTGGGGGATTATTTGGCTTTAAAATGAATCTGCTGATAGTGAAATCAAATTAATAGATTTACAGAATGTAATTGTGATCACATTTGGACAGAAATAAATTGTCCATTTTTACTTAATGGAGGCTGTTTTTTTCAAAAATGGGACAAGTTTGGTTTGAATATCCATTTAAACTTGTTTCACGTAGAAGTCTCTCAGATATGGATCTGATATTCAGAACACATTTATTCTTCTAAAAAGCACAGGGATCAGATCCCAGTCCTGGTATCACATGGTGTCTCTAATTAAATAGAAATGCAAAGACAGGTTCTTGGAGGTTGAAGTGGGGAGGATGCCCATAGGAAGGCACATTTCCCTGCATGCCCGAAGCAGAACTCGGGATTGGACTTCTCCAGGGGCTAGTGTAGGGTGCCATGGCTGTTTGGCTGCAGGATCCTGCACTCAAGCATGCTGCCAGCTCTTCTTGTGCCCAGAGGACAGAGACTGTTTCTGGGGACAGGCAAGTCAAAATTTCACGCTCCCCAGAACATCAGTGAGGCAAGAATTTCAGTTTGTATTACAGAGGGATGTTCCAAACCTAGGAGGCTGGGTCAAAGCTATGATCTCACTGTGCCCTAAATGCTCAGAAAACAAGCAAACCGCTTGCAAACAGTAAGCAGATGATGCAAATATTCCTTTTTTGTTTGTTTGTTTGTTCGTTTTTTGGGGGGTTTTTTGTTTGTTTGTTTGGCTGGGTTTTTTTGGTTTGGTTGGTTCGTTGGTTGGTTGGTTTGGTTTTTAAATTGGTATTTTAAATGAGTCTCACTCCCTCTGGTAAAGGTGTTCACCAGCTCTGCCCCCAGCCTTGTCACTCTGCTAGCTTCCCACTTATATCAGTCTTGTAACATTTCATTCTTTCCTTCTTTGTTTTTTTATTCATATTCCTGGTCATGTGAGAAAATCCTCACAGATCAAGAGCCCTTGTTCAGCTGGACAAGGGAGACAGAGGAGGTGCCCAGAGGCAGACTGGCACATGGACTGTCATCAGTACCCAACATTCTTGATTCCCTGGCCCTAGAAAACGGACTTGTGCTCTTGTTGCAACCATAGGAAAATGCTCTGCCTGTTCCTGCCTGGCTGGTCAGGTCCTTGGCATGGTAATGAAAGAGGGAGCATGGAAAGGAGCTGCAGGAGAACGAGCTGAGTGGAGCAGGACACACATGGTGGATGCCGCTCCTACAAGCCCTGTTGCCTGCCCCAGCCTCCTGCAGGAGGAGTGCCAGGAAGAGGTGATGCACCAACCCTGCATGTGCTCACACACAGACTGCCTCCAAGGGACTTCCTCAGGGAGCTGGACAGTCAGGAAACAGCTTTGGGAATTGTGACATAAAACACAAAGCCTCATGACTGCCCACCAGTCTTGTGAGCAATCCTGGCACCATAGTTTAAGTGGCGGGGCTCAGGTCAGCACACTGACCCGGTGGGGTCTGTGAGCTTTTCTCCCACACCATGAACAGCACAGAGACCCTGAGGGAGGATTTTACTTTTCCAGGGCATACATACCTTTCCTTTGGGAAACACCTAGTTTGGGGTGCATCACTGGTGTGAGACAACTTTTGCAAACCTGTATTGAGCACATGCTGCTCTGGGCTATCCTATCCTGTCCCATCCTGTCGTGTCCTGCCCTGTCCTAGGTGGCTTTTAATTTTTAAATTCTAAAACTTCACACCCTGTGTCCGGGGACCAGGGACTACTGCTCAGAGATCTTTACTGCTTTAATTCCATAGTATTCAAGCATTTTCTGCTGGCACATTGCACAACATGACAGGCATCTGTCATGTGTTTGTTCTCTCACTTTTCCACCAGAAGTCAAGTGTTGTCAGCAAACTAGTTTATTTTGAAAAAAATGTGTGTGTGTGTGTATAATTAGTCATATTTGTGTGTGTGTATGTGTAAATGAAGCACACATACACACACTTGCAAAATGTGTATCTGCTTCTCCCAGGGGTGTGAAATCCCCCCAGAAAACACTATCAGTTCAGCACAGTCCATGCAGCGTGAGAGAAGCAAAGATGCTGTGAGGCTATAAACATTTTCGTAACAACGTTGCAGACAGAAGGGTAATAAAGCACCCCTCTATCAAGCGGCTCTATTCAGGTTACAAACCGTCACTCCATGCTAAGGCAGCCCCTATGAGTGTGGTGATGTTCCCTGGCCACACAGCTTGGCTCAGCACCCCCATTGCCCCCAGCAGAGCTTATAACAGTGCAGAGACCAAACAAGTGCTCAGCATGTGGTGTCTGTGGTGCAGAGAGGTCTCAGCATCCCCGGAGCACATCTACCAAGTGCCCATCAGGATGTGGATGTCCTGCTGTCAGTCTTCTCCACCTTCCCTTCTGTCTGTTAGCCTTTTTACGGGGTTTAGTCCTTGGTCAGTGGTTATTGCTTATTCATGTATGATGTCTGGTGGTAGCTTCCTTAACACTTACCTCCAGTGCCTTGTTTCAGCCTATCATTCCTGGTGTCAGTGGTAGTGTTTCCACTTGATTGCTCTGGGTCCTATTTTAGCAGTTTTTCACAGCATTATGTTTAAGATTCTAAGTCTTTACACCCATACTTTTTGGGCAGTTGAATATGCCTGCGGGTCATGAGTGGCACCTTGGCGCAGGGCAAGTCTCCCTTCACTCCTGGTCGTCAGTCCCTTCAGACCCCTGTGACCCATTCCTAGTGACTGGTTGTTGTCACATGGATGACTCTGATTCATTAAGCAGCAGGAAATTATCTGATTGCGGGGATTGGAGCTGTTCCTAAGACTGTTAAATCATGGAAGAAAACTTGGGATACCTTGGAAGTGCAGTTGGAAGCTGCCAAAAGAACATTGCTGTATTGTTCATGACTAGTTTGGAGCTCCACAGTTAGAGAGGAGTGTTGCTTACAGAATCTTGCAAGGTCTCACTGGGTAGCCCAGTAATGCAGCTGCCATTGTGTTGATGTGGTGTACCGTTTAGGCCACAACAGCACAAGTAGTTTAGGTGGGCAGCCGCTGACCAGGATCAAGTCCAGCACATTTTCTTGAGGGGAGCTCTGTGCCCACTGTTTCCACCAGTTTCCTGTTATCACCCACATGCGTTTTGTCTCCTCCAGTGATGTAATCTCCAAATGCTGGGGGTCACTGCAGGAGTCTTACTGGTAGATTTGGATGTCTGCATGGGATACTTTCTAATTCCTAGACTGAAGGAAAAGTCCACCGTGGAGAGCTAAAATTAGAATTCATCTTACTAATAGTGCAGGCATTCCTCCCAATGAGTCTCCCAAGTACATCCTGGTGCTGCAGTAGGAAATGAGCAGAGCAGGGATCCCCAGCTCCATTAAACATGTGGCACACATTTTGCACAGTTCGTATTAGAGCCTCAATGAGATTAGCAGGATCAGTCATGATGCCAATGACCACTTTCCCAGGTGCAGTTAAGTCTGTGTGTGTAGGTAGGACTGTTCTGGTTGGATATGCTGTTGGCTTGATTATTTGGTCTACTTTTTGCCCTACTGCAAGGCTGACAGCCCATGTCTGCATCAGCCACCGCATGGACTCTTCAGGGGTGTGTTTCCTCGACCTCAAGTGTCACAGGCCACTCACAGCACAGAAGTCTCTCAGTGGCATTACCTCCCGTGGTGCAGCTGGGGTAGTGATCACACATGAACCAGGATAGATGTCAGCGTGGATTTTTAGTATGGACACTGTCCACCACATATGACTGTCCTCCTCTTATCTACTGCCCTCCAGGGTATAGTTGGCAGAACAGTCGTTGAACCCTGTAGCTGTCTGAATGGTATTTAGCCAAAGTAGACTCCAGCAAGTAGCACTCTCACGGGGGTAGATGGTATTTTTGCCCCTCAATTGCAAGCCATTCAAAAGTGATGTGCTCAGTTGAATTGTTATCTCTTCAGGGAATCCACAGTTTTGTTTCTCCCTTCTTAGGAGAGGGACACTTACACCTCTCACTGCATTGGCAGTGTACCTGGCTTGAGCTAAGTATAAAGCTGAAGGCTGCAAACAAGAAGCTCTGCATTTAGGTTGGCTTTCCCTGTAACTGTCTCCTGTCCCCTTCCTGATGGTTGATTGTTGCATTAATTTTGTTAAGCTCTCATATGCTTCCCTACAGTTGTGTTTTCACTTTCCATAGCCAAGGTCTCATTGCATCGTACGTTGGTACAAAAGTTGGGCTAGGAGTACATGGAAGAGGTGTAGGCTGAGGTAGTCACAGTAGTATGAGAAGGGGGCAGTCAAAGGTCAGAATGGAGAATCTAGAGCCATCTCCTCAGGGCTACATCCTTCCTTTATTTGGTTGTAGACTTAGAAACCTAGTTTCTGTGTAGGAAATCTAGAAAGTACTCAGTCCCGAGCAACAAGTGCCTTCTGCCACCTACTCACCGTCTGTATCTGTGTCAGGGCCAAGTTTGTACTTCAGCAGTGGGGGTTATGTGAGGTTCATGTGGGTCATCTTTTCTTAACTGAGTCTAGAAACATGTCTACCCCTTGTTACTCTAAAGGAACATAACCCACCTTTCGCTTGGACCTGGTTCTTGCTCATTAGGGCAATACCCATATGGAGTAGGCAGACCAGCCTGCTCTGCCATGAGCTGGATCCAGTCATGGTGGATCCAATGGACACATCCATCCAAGCAAACCCTCCATCAGGTATGGCTCACAGTGGGTACCTTGGTACCTGCTACAGAGACAGAGAAAGTTGTACTTACCATTGGTATCACAGGAATATGGGGCTGGGTGCGGGGTGCTGCCTTGTTCAGGTTCCACACAGATGTATAGATAGCAGCCATCCCTCCTTCACGTCTTTGGACAGTCACTGGTCTGTGAGATTGTTGTCTTTAGCAAGGATATCTGTAAAACAAAGTGTAATTCACCTTTTCCAGTTCCAAACTGTACAGTTTACAGCATCTCCCTTGCCTTGTATCACCCTCAGTACATGAAGGTACAAGATTTCCCGCCTCCATTACTCTTACCAGTCTAAACTATTTGCCCACCCATCAAAAAACGTATACTTCTGATCCATCACTGTTTTGTCTTAGAGGCAGGCCTCTAGGATGTGGCTACTTCAGGCAGCAGTCCTTGTTCCTCCTTCTGTGCAGATGCACTCTGTTTGAGCAGGTTTTTGCACTGACAGAATTAGGATTCTGCTGCCCCCATCTCCTCTGTATTTGATGCTTCTACTGAGAGGATATGAGGGTGCTTCTTTGCTAGGCAATGGGGGGCAGCCTCATGCTTTCCTCTCTCCTGTCAGCAGAGTCCATGCCACCACGTGCCAACTGGGTATCTGTGCTGCCTGCTCGCCCGTTGGGATTCCTGTCTTACAGAGTTCAGTATGGAAATGTGGTACTGAACCTTTGCCCAAGGAGCTGTTCCTGCCTCAGCACCTCACTGGGTGGGAGTCTGTGGCTTAGTGGAGGTACCAAGCCCTAATCAGGTGCACTGCACTGGATATTGCCTTTCCCAATGTTTGGTCTTCCTGGCACGTCTGTAGGAGTATTGGAGATGGACTTCCCATGTGCACAGGGCTGGGGTGACCCTGGTCTGTTACCTGTTGGGTTATTAGGAGTTAAGTATAGAAAGAAGCATTCTCTTAGGACTTACTGAAAAGGAAGCAGTCTTAATTTTTTACGCAATTAATATGAAACAAAATCTCAATATTGTAATGTAGTTTATATGTTTAAGATACAGTCCTTAATAATGGGGCATAAGGGCACCTACACACCAGGTCCTCACAGCCTGACACTCCATTAGTATTCTGTATTCACTAAAGCAGATAATTTCAAAGAATTTAGTCCATGGGAAGTTCAAGGATCTCAAAATGCCATTTATTTTTTCAAATCATGATGAGATGGCAAAATTTGAGACCATTTCAGAACACATTTAATTTCACCCTCCTTCAAAGAGGTTCATTCTGCTAGTATCAAAACATCTCATTGAGTTCATAATATAATTTACTTGAATAATTTATCAGTGATAGAATATGTATTGGGTGATAAATTAAATAGATTAAAAATGAAATGTTCATAAAAGGAAAATTCATTAATAATATTTCCCTTGAAAATTAACATAATACTTCTATTCTGACCTATTTCTACTCAGTCTAATCAGCATCTTGTGATACAAAATACATGAGAAAATTTTCAAAAGCTAGGAAAATGATTATCCCCTAGAAGCAGTAAAAACCCAGGCATTCAGCCAGGAATAAGATCTCAGCCTGGTACCCCAGGAAATCCTCCTTTTGTCATGCCCAAAAACCTTATTGATAGGTAGCTTTGGCAATATTAACTGCTGCTGGTGTGAAAAGAAAATAATTAACAACTATAATCACAAAATTGCTTTAAAGAAACCTCTTCCTATTGCTTTGCTGGGAAGAGTCTGTATAACCTCCCTGGAGTGGCTTCATCTACCTTTTAACTAATATTTATACCATGACATGCTTTTCCTTCCCTCTATTTCCACAGGGCTCATTCAATGTTGAATGATGTGCTGAAATGCTAACAAGTGTCAGCAGACACCCACAGAGATACATATATGTCTCATTTATCTTTCCCCAAATGAGTTTCCATGATGATCTAAACCATTCCAAATTCTTCTTGATTCCTGAGGGTCCTGGGCATATGTTCTGAAGTGACAGGCAGAAAAGCTTGCACATGCATAATATTTTTGAGTTGTAAATGGACAAACTTCATAATAACTGTCATGTGACAAAGCCTTTTCTCTCTTTCCCAAACAGCTAATATGCCAGAGGATTATCCAGATCAGTTTGATGAGGTAGTGGACTTTATTCAAGCCACTATTAAAAGACTGAGGAGGTCACCAGATAAACAGACTCCGATTTTTTCTAGGCGGGAGAGAAACCGTCAAAATGCAGCCACAAACATAGAGAATTCCAACAAAAAAGGAAGGAGGAATCAAAAGGGCAAAAATCGAGGATGTGTCTTAACAGAAATACATTTAAATGTGACCGACTTGGATTTGGGATACGAAACCAAAGAAGAGCTAATTTTCCGGTATTGCAGTGGATCTTGTGATGCAGCTGAGACCACCTATGACAAAATTTTAAAAAACTTAACCAAAAAGAAAAAACTGGTCACTGACAAAGTGAGGCAAGCCTGTTGCAGACCCACAGCCTTTGATGATGACCTGTCCTTTTTGGATGATAACCTGGTTTACCACATACTGAAAAAACATTCCGCAAAAAGGTGTGGATGCGTCTGACAGCTGCATGCCGAGGCGGCACCAGTTTTCCATTCCTGCTACGCTGCAAAGAGAGGGACCAAGGTTCCCAGGGAAGTGTCTGCTCCAAGTGGAGGAAAAAGGACCAAGAACACAGAATGAGGAGCCATGAGAGCCTGGGGATAAGGAGGCATGCGGCAGAGTAGAAGGATGGAGACTTCTGACGTCCTATGGGGATTTAGATAAAAGCTCAGGTGGAGATGATGGATGGATGATGCGCACGCTACCTTTCCTGTTTGACTCAGTCCTCCATCAGTGAGACTCAATCCATGAGGAACGTGCTTAAAAACACAACCCTGCCATACCACGCTGTGTTCTAGTTATGCCGTGATATACCAGTTATACCAAGAAGCTTAGCTAAGAAGTAGCTTAGGAATACCTTACTAATCCCCTGTGCCCTCAGCTCTACTGAAAGACACATTGTGCTACTGCTCACTGGAGGGCAGTTCCTGAGTGCTTAGGCCAACTCCTAAGCTTTTATAAGATTACCCTTGTAAGTAAGATGGTATTGGGCAAATATCAAAATGACCAGGCTCAAGTTCTCATGAAGAAAAACAGTTCTGCTTACTGGCTAAGTTTGGTTATTTCCATCTTGTATTTCATCAAAATGAGTGCAGGATTTTGTTCTTCTGCTACCTGTGAAAACAAGTTGAGTTTTTAAGCACTTCTTCCTAGTATAGTAAGAGAAATAACAAGCCCAGCCTACACAAAATACGTTTCTTTAGGTTTACAAAGGACTAATGTCACTTGCATAACTACATTTCTATTTGGTCATTGTGATTGAGAGAGACTACTTGATGCAATGCATCCCTTCAGAGACATAAGTATACAGAAGATATTTATTGAGATTAAGTTATTGTTATTTATTACAGTTCAGTAATGAGTCTCCTTATTTATTAAAGTGTCTTTCAAAGGTGCCAAAGTAGATGGCGCTTGGGGATATAGAGAGACAAAGACGTTGGGAACAACGGTCCATGCTTTTGATTGAAAGTGTTAACTTGAATGCAAAAAATCACTTACTTTACCTTTTTTTCTTTTAAACAAAATCTTGATTATGTTCACAAAAGGTAGTGCCGAAGCCCGCAGCCCTTATTCCTGTTCACTAAGCCTTTTGAAAATTACTGCAGTCATACATGTGCAGGAGCAGCAATGGCTCTGGACGAGTGAGGGTCGGAGGACTTGGCTCAACATTAGCAATTTGTTAGAAAAACTAATTTTAGTCATATTTTAAATGTAGCCACATTTTTTTTTCTCACACTTTATGCCAACTGACCTCATATAACTATTGACAAATGGAAAATAATCACATTTAGCCTTATAATTTCTAGTTATATTTATTTAAGCTTTTCCTTCCATACTTCCATATAGAAGAGGTTAAACCCCTCTTACTAGTTAACCCTGGATTTAGTATAGCCTGCAAGTAAACAGTTGTGTAAAATAACCAGAGTGTTTTGTATAATTTGCTGAAACATTACAGGATCGTACCCATGCAGGAGAACAGTCCGAGTTTTCTTAGGAGGAGGGAGGTTGTACAGCAAAGGTGTTCATACGTGACCGCTAACACAAGCTCTCATTCTGGAGACATTTTTCCCAAAAGAGCAGGAGTGCAGGTCGCTAGACATACCTGACAACCAGTGAAGCATCAACTCCCACAAAAGCAACATGAAAAAAAAATCCCTATTGAAAATGATGGTCCAGCCTTTTATCTCACGCATTTAATGGCTTTCCATATTTATTTTACCCTGGGCCCCTTGGGGCATCACCGAAGAAGGGTCTAGAGAGGTCAAAAAAGTCCAGAACAGGCATAGAAAGATGCACCAGGTGTATGGCATGTAATTCATCCCTGACTTCCGCCTCGTTCATGGGCAGAGGGAGGATAGCCCTGGAGAACCATCCACAGGGTCTGTTCTCACACTGCCTTGGGGACACCGTGCCCTCCATGCTGCACAGGGGTGGTGACACCACCACACTGGCACGATGCGGGCGCTGAACGCCTGCCAAGCAGAGGGTCAGCTGCACTGCTGGGCGGCTGATCGGCAGCAGCACTCAGACCTGTGCTTTCCCTTGCCCCAGCCGATGAAAACTTGCCTCAAAGCATTTTCTGTGCAGCTTGAAGAGGCTGCAACCAAAGCAAATCTCTATGTTCAAAATACAAAAGGGTAAAGTTTGTGATTTTTTTAAAAATTTTTTGCGGGGGGGGGGTTGTTTTGGTTTTTTAGGTTTTTTTCCGGTGGTTTTTTGGTTTTTTGTTGGTTTTTTTTTTTTAGTTTTTAGACCTTACTGAAGACAGGAGTGTGCTTCTCTGGATTTTTTTACTTCACCTGCAATTATATGTCTCAGTCATTTGTGTTAATCAACCAAAGTTCTCTACAGACTTTATTTTTGTACAATATTCATTTTATAACTTTTTACAAAATAAAATTCATTTCTATTGTTATCTGGTTGTTGCTTATGCTTCCCCATTGTACAATTTCCAAGTTACAGTGTTGCCCAGTTTCCCAGTCTGCATGAGAAAATGCTGAGCCAGTAAATCCTCTATGGATTGGAGCCTTCCTGTCCTATGTCACCAACATCCTTAATGTGGATCAGAGGTGTCTGTAGCTTCTTAGTGAAACATAACTGAGTCACTGCAATAACTGACTTGAAAATGGATGGTGACAGTGACCCACCCAAGGGAAGGCTTCAAGACTGAGGTTACCAAAGCTGTCCCTTGTTCATACGGGGCTGCAGTGTCTTCGCGGTGGCCTTGGCTATGCATGGCCACAACTCCTGCACTCAGGAGATTGCATTTTGCTTTGCTAATCCAGGTGTCATATCAGTTGAACTAAATTCAATCCACTTTGCCTGTTCTTTTTCCTTCATCTTTAAACAGGAAAATAAACTTGAGAAATCTTTTTTCTGCCGCCATCATGGAACAGATGAGGACAGGTTTTGTGGCTGTGCCAGCAACATTTTCTCAACTGTTTTGTGTTAAGCGTTGCAGTTCCCATCACAGAGCCCATAAATACACACAGACTTACAGGTTTCAACACCGTGCTCTGTACTCCTCAGACTGCTACAGAGAGGAAGAGGGAGCATCTGAGCAGTGAGCCAGAGAGCAGCAGATCAAACACTCTTAACGCACAGCATATGGATGCCTTGGTTTCATTTGTGCTGGCGGGGACCATGCACGCAGCGCTGTCCCAGCTGCTGGAATGCACAGCAAAGCTCGCAAGCCCGACTTTTAAAGCACACAGTATTGAAGGCATTCCTCCTCACATGCCACTGCCTCCACTTCTTGCAGCAGAAGCCCATCCATCACATGCAAAAGCTGGGCACATTAAATGTTTAGCATGGAAGATGACCTGCAGTTCCACATTCAGAGGAGATTGTGCAGTTTCCCAAGAGCTGGAGGGAGTGTCTATGTAAAGCAGAGCTGTGAGGTGCTCTGAAGTTAAATCTCTGTTCTTGCAGCACTTCTGTCTGCTATTACAGGGATGGGGAAGCACAAGGTCAATGCAGATGCCTTGCTGGGTCTTATCAGAGGCTTTGAGTGGGCACAAAACAGCTGGCAGGAGCAGTGTTGCTTGCAGGGAGCTGTTTCACCCTCCTTCCCCAGCCTTCCTGGTGAGGGCAATGTTGGAGAGAGCAGATGAGGCTCTGCTACTGCAACTCCAGGCTCACCACTGCTGGGCTGGCACCTTCAGGCTCCTTTTCTGGTTAAAGTGGGGCTTGCAGTAGTTTCCTGGCACCCTGCATGCATTAAAGCAGCTTGAAATCTTCAGCTGGCAGGTTGTGTAGAAGATTTCAAAAAAAGGGCTTAGACCTTAGTTTGTTCCTAGGTAGTGCCAATAATGGGCTAGACATTATGTTGCTGCTTGAGTAGCAGGGACAGCACTACCCTGGGTCCCTTCTGGAAGACAAGACATGTCCCAAGACAGATACATTTTTTACAAGGGAGAGGATGAGGCGAACACCATAACTATTTACACTTACTCAATATAAAAATCAGGATGTTAAAAGCTTTATTACTCAACATCTTGATATGTTGGGGTTTGGTATTTTTTCTTTTTCAATTTTGTGTTGGATTTTCTTGGATCAGTTAACATGGTGCTGCCAAAAAGGAATGACTGCTTAGAGACACAGGACAAACTACGAATGTCTAAGGAAAAAGCAGGTATTTTGCAAGAAAGGGCATATTTACTGAAGCAACTTGAAAATCTGTCCCTCAGTGAGTCCCCTCTAGCAGAAGGAATTGCAGCCATGTGCATCCCACAGGCAGGACATCAGGAGAGAAACTGTCATAGCAGCAGGTCCTTCTGCCATCTCGCCAACCCACAGCAGCCTGGTGCTGCTGGCCTCAGTACAAAGAACTGTGGGGAGAACTGCGTGTGATTTTGAGTTGTTTCACCTCTGCCCACAAAGGGGGAGAAAGGACAAAGGCAGCCAGTGCCTCAGTCTGGAGTAGCACAGGAAGAAACCAGAAGCAACCTAGCTCATTGCAATCTGGATGGCTAACTAAAAATACAGAGGAAAATATCAGGATGAAGAAAACAAATGGAGCTGACACATTGTATAAATAGGTCTTCAAATGTCATGCATGGCTGGAACAAAGATGTTTTGTTCCAAAGCAAGAGACAGCTTGAAATGGCTCAGTAATACACATTGAGAAGTTTGCTTATTTGGAACAGAGCTCTTCTAATGAAAAGGTTAATTGTGTTGCAATGGAAAAGAAAAAAGGCAAAGCAGAGGCCAGGCCTGCACTCCTCACCCTAACAAAATTTCCCACTGGCTCAAAGTGAAGATTTTCTATCACAAACATCACAGGACTGAACTACTAACATTCCAATAAATTATACAGTAGGTATATTCATGGGTCAGTAAGAACAGCTAAATAAACCATATATTCCAGCAGCATTAATCCCACTGGCTTTCAGACAAGTTGCAGCAGCAGTCAGTGAGGGAAACGTGGTGCTCAACTCAGCCTGATGCAGGGGAGTTTCCTTTGTCAGGCGTTGAGCACCAGTACTCAAGGTCAACACTGAGATGTTTTTACTTGTCATTGGCTTTTTCACTTTGAAACCGCAGCGTTTTATTCACTTTTCCCCAAAATGTTCACTGACAAGTGAAGTGAAGAAATGGCAAATAACATGATGGGTTTTTGAAGGGCTGCCGTAATTACCCAAAGAGCTGATGTTTTGTCTGCAGCTCCTCCAGCTTTTTGACAGCAATCTGAGCTCTACCACATGTGCAGGTTTCCTCACTCTGCCCCGAACCTTTGTTTTCCCGTCTGCCAGCACACTGGAAGAGGAAAGCTTTCTTCCCTGTCATCCCAGGAAAGGCACAAATATCAGTCCCTGGCCCAGATTTGCACACCTTATCCCCAAGAGGTCCTGGCAGTTCTAAAGCCACCAATGTCCTCACCAGCAGTACTCCACTGACTGTTGTGGAGTTCCTCCAATTTCATAGGAGTCTAAATAATTATATCACAGCTGGTTACTTTCTCAGCAATATTCATATACAATTATAAAAACTGTATCCTTGTAAAATCCCCCTAGTCTTTCTGTTTCAAAGAGTCATAGAATGGGTTGACTTGGAAGGGACCTTAAAGGTGATCTCATTTCAACCCTTCTGCCATAGGCAGGGACACCTTCCACTAGACCAAGTTGCTCAGAGGCCCATCTATCCTGTCCTTTAATACTCACAGGCATGGGCCAGCCCCAGCACCTCTGGGCAATCTGTTTCAGTGCCTCATCACCCCCAGAGTTAAGAATTTCTTCCTAATATCCAACCTAAGTCTACCACCTTTTCCTTTCACTACATGCATTCATAAAAAGTCCCTCTCCAGCTCTCCCATAAGCCTTTAGGTACCCTTTAGTTACTGCTCTAAGGTTTCCCTGGAGCCCTCTCTTCTCTAGGCTGAAAAACCCCAATGCTCTCAGCCTGTCCTCAAAGGAGGTGCTCCAGCACACTGATCATCTTCACGCGTCCTGAGATTTCCGGAGCTTTAACACATTTCACTGTGCTCTCATCATGTTGCTAATTCCTCATTTTTTTCCCCACTGGCACTCATCCACAGCTTTCTCTTCCTGGACAGTCTCATGACTCACACGTTAATCTCTGGCTTCACACATGCTGTAAACATGTCCCATAATTCTTATTTCAGGTTAATATCATTCCCCTCTGAGATCCAAACAGGGGTCAACAGGCACTCCTTGTTAACATTCAGTATTATTTCCAACAGAAGTTTCAATCTGAAGATGAAATATTTTCTTTAAAAACTCCCAGCTTTGAGATCAATTTTGAAGAACTACTTTGAGAGATACAGAGACTCTTTTCCCTTTTTTTACCCAGGACTAGGCAGGTTCTCTGAAGATAAGAGTGGCTGTACAGTCAGGGCAGGGTGAAGATCTCAGTACCCCAGCTCTCACAGTGGCCCTCAGCTGGAAAAGGAAGGAGTAAAATAAAAAAGAAAACTGGGAGTGGTATTTGCCCTGAGAACTCCATCCCAGATCCAACAATTCACAGGGCAGAGCATTCTAAGCCCTATCTTTCCTTGATGTCCAACAGCGCTTGGCAGGTCTGTCTTGCTGGGAAGGTACCCAACATCCTCCTCTGTGATTAGAGCTCCCCTGTACTCTGGGGCAATTTAATTCTGTGCAATTCAAGCAAGAGCTTCTCCGCTGCCTCTGAAACCCTATTTCATTGGTTGCCTAGTTATTCCTGTGTCCCAATGAGTTGTCAGATGTACTCCACCTCTGTAGTTCTTGTGGATCTGTCCCGTCTGAGGAACCCTCATATCTCTCACCATCCATGTCTTTTCTCTCTCTCTCATCTGAACCACAAGGAACAAAATGCTCCCTTCAGGATGCTGTATAGGAGCAAAGCCTGGATTTCCATGGAGGCACACCAGTGTTTTCTTCTCTGTTTTCCATTCTGTTTCCAAAAATTCCTTTCAGGTGCTGGGTGGGGAGCTCATTAGAAACATGACTCCAGAGGCAACACGTTACATCCTTTTGGGAATCCCCTTTATTTAACATAGAACTTTTTGCCAGCTATCAGGTCTGAACCTGACTAACTCCGATTGTGTTAGCCTACACAAGATATCATGTAGCAGCCAAAATAAGACTTTTTTTGTACGGAGGTGAAAGCATTATGTGCAGTGACCAAGTGCTGCACACAAGGGGTTCAGGGAGAAGCAAAAATGTGGCACATGCCACGCACCCCCAAACTGAGATGATCAGTGGAAAAGGGTTTCTATCAGGCCAGGAAACAAGTGGGTAAATGCAAAAATGTATCCAAAAGGGAAAGTTTTTACGGCTTTCACATAGTCAAGGTGCCTTCTGCAAGGGAAAAAAGAAGTGAGTCCAAGGGGCCATTTGGGAGGAGCTGAAGAAAGCCCTGCAGCAGATTTTTTTGGTGTTTATCTAGGACATCAAATTCTGCTTACGGCAAATGTTTTCCTGTCAAGGATATCTGGTTTCATTTCAGCTACAAATGTGAATCTCATTTAAAAACCCAGAGCAAGTCAGCGATAATGAGACATTTTTGCAAGAGGTACAGAAACCTCCCTTTCTGATTCTGACAACTGGTGAAACAAAATTTGGAATACTTACAACAGTTCTCCAGAATTCAACAGTTCTCTTAGAATTTTTTTCTGTTAATCTGTCAAGAAAGGCTTGCTAACACCTTAAGCTGATTTCTTTGTGTCGTTAACAGGTGACTACTATAGGACAATGCAGGTAAATCTCAGTAGCATACTGTTTGTATTTCACTGTGAGTGAGAGCATGTTATGTCCTAGGAGGAACCAGCGCAGCACCTCTGTGTCGTATCATCTCTTTCAGATAGCTACTCAAGGAAGATTGTTTTATACACCTTTAAATCTTTGGTCTTTTAGAATATATATGATATTGGCCATATCTAATGTAAACAAATCTCATTAATTTTCCTTACATTACATCAGTGACATGGCATGACATTCCCCTACCTAACATACCTTTTAGCAGGTGAAATATTGCACAGCCTAAAATTGTTTCACCATCCTCTGAAGGGTAAATGAAAGACATGAGTGTCCAGAATCAAGTCCACAACAGCATTATTGTATTTAGGACACAAAAGTTCATTAAAAGTTCCATGTATTGGTTTAACCTGTCTCGTGATAAAGCATAAATCTCCCCTGTCTTCTTTGACAGCTACAAACTCAGATGTGTACTTTAAAATTACACTGTGGGAAGACTTTCAAATAATTATGATAAAGCCTTGCTTTGAAAAAAAGGTAATCCCACATGGACTTAGTCATGTTTATGCACCTCTTCCAATGTTATAACTCAGTAAATAGGACAGCCACTAAATGTATAGTTTTATGGCTGAGTCTGCTCTCTTGCGCTCATTAAATCATGTGTTTTATTGTCAGCTCTTCTCAGACTGTCAAGAGTTGTTCTTTGTACATTTTCTGTAAGACACATTGCCCTAGTCCCACTCATCATTTGGTACTATTGCCTTTTCTTTAGCCTGGTGATGATATTTATAGCCATTTTTTCCCCAAGAAATAGCACATTTTTCCAGCAGAGCCCCTTTTTCACTTTTTTAGTGCTTTGGCTCAATAACTTCTCACACAGCAGAAATAGTCCAGCTGATGTCTTGATCTTTATATCCATCCCCATCCAAGAAACATAAGAGCAGTGAAAGCTCAGTGCAGTGATTCTGCCTTTCTTTGGGAGGTCCCATGGAAAACCCTGTTCCTGCTCTGCTCAGTAACACAAACTCAGAAGCTGCATGTGTTGTGGTCCATGGCACCAGCCTCTGCCACCCTCCCTGAGCACAGACACTGTAACATGGGCAACAAGGTCAATACAGTGCAGAAATACAAACATTTGTCCACATTCACACCCGGCAGAACGCTGCCAGTGGCATGACACTGCCAGCTGGTGCTGTGTAAATGTGTAGTGGCCTCCACTGTGCACAGGATTTGTTGATGCTACGGGGCTGCATTCCTACAAAGTCTAGAACAGAATAGAAGGGGATTTTCTGTTGGAAGGGACATGCAGTGATCATGTAGTCCAACTGACTGACCATTTCACAGCAGACAAAGTTAAAACAAGTCCTTTGAGCCACATCCAAGGAATAGCACACAAGGATCAAGGGGAGTGATGCCGCTTCAGTGGTAACCAGCCTTACTTAGACCTACAGGGTTTCACACGGATAACTGTTTAGCAAGAGGACACAAGCAAATACTCTGCTTCTTGGGCTTTTATGCATTTCCACATACAAATATTTTAACAAGAACAGCAAAGATTGACTGTTTTTCTTATGGTTTTTCAAACTTAGCAGTTTGTTTCTCCATCAGAAGAAGTCAGCTCAGCGAAACAGAAACCTTTTGTGACAACTCATCCATTCAGCCAAGACTTCCTATGGCAAGCAATAAAGGGAACTCAGCTCACCTCTCCTATGGATTGCACACTGCACATCAGGCTACACAATGAATTGCTGTGGCATTGCAGGGACAAAATATTCCACCAGATTTTGAAAGAAATCCTTAACTACCCACTCCTGGCACTTAGTTTCCAATACTGGTCTGCAAGTATGTTGTCCATCCTAACAAGTTCCATGATCAGCCAGCTGATGGGATACTAATCAGGGCAAATACACACACTTTCTGGGACATGGTGAAACTAAAAACAACGCCAGAAAAAGCTAATCCTTTCTGATAACTGACCACTACAGAACCCTCCTGATGAAGATAATGGAAGACAGCAACAACTTTTACGTTATCAGATTTAGAGGAAAAAAAACCACTGGAGAACATAGTCCTAAGACTGCATTAAACCACACACTTTTAGTCTCATCACCCATGTGTTTTCTAAGTGTTCCCCAAAGGCTCTTGCTCTAGGCTGCCTGTGTTACCAAAAGTGCTCAGCACACAGGATGGATGAGAATGCAGGGAGAAAGCAGAAAGGTGTTTGGAGCAGGGAGGCTGGGCTGCTGTACCACTATTTCCATCCAGCTGAAGAAAAACCTTCTTTTTGAGAGCTCACAGAGAGCAAAGCATGTGTGTTTTCCAGCCTCGGCAGGGGTCTGGCTGAGAGGAGACGTTTCAGTTGCTGGAGCAGTTCACATCAGCTTTGCAGATTTGCCAGCTCCCCCTGCAAGATGGCCAGGAACATGTGTACACATGGTATCTGGCAACAATAATTCAGCAAAAATGAAAAATGCTTTTCATTCATTGCAAACAAATGGGTACAGTGCAATCCCAGGCAAACTTTCCCAAAGCAGGCAGCTTTCTGGATTAAAAAAGAACAGAGTAGAAAAAGAGTTTGGGGGCCTGGAGGACCCCTGACAGGAAATGCGTGGGAACAGTTACTTCAAAGAGTGAAGATGTCTAGGAAAAGAACAAGTTTCCAAATGTAGCCTCTGCTTTCTGCTCTGGGAAAGCAGAGCTCTTCCCATGGCCAGCATGGGCAGTCACAGTTGTACTGCCAGGACTGAAAACTGTGGCCACCATCAGTGCCCTGACCATTGCTCATCACCAAGCTGTCTCCAAACCAACTGCTTCTGGCACTTTAAAGCCCTGTGGCTCTGCAGGTCTGGGCACCTTCTGGGAAATAAACAAGCCTTAATTTGCTGCCAGGTTTCTTCCTTGCAGAGGGTTTGCATGCTAGATCTTGTGATACCAGCACTCAAAGCCACTGGAAACCAAAAACCCTTGGAGAAATTCTAGAGGACAGTCCCAAAGCTCGTCTTAACAGGGGTGTTCCAGATGAAGGCATCAGAGCCATTACAGTGAGTAACAGCACAGCTCAGGGCCATATGGTTACACAAAATTTGAGGAAACTGGCTTTCCTGTTTCTGCATCTACACCTTTATATCCTCTTCAATCTTTGCTGATATAAAATTAGCAACTATTCAGAAAAATGTTCAGCAACTCTGTGGAGAAATGTGTGGCATATGTACCATTACTAAGTGTGAAAAAGCTACAGTACCTAACAGAGGTGAGCAAATAAATGACTTGTAGGAAAAATATGACAGGAAATCAATTTGGATTGTATCTGGTGAGAAAGTTAAGGCACATTACTATGTGTAGATAAAATTTAATTTTCACTTTACCTTTAGCATACCTCTATGTGTTTTCACATGTGAACAATGTATACAGCACAGCATTCATCAATTGTCTCAGCAATGGGACCTCAATGCAAAAATGACCAATTTCATACCTAACAATGAAAATGCTAAAACCAATAGCTCATCTGATCTCTCCAAATCAATAATAAACTGATAAATTCATTGTAGCATTTCTATTATCATTGATATAAAAGCTACAAATGGGCTTTCCTGAAGATTTACAGGGAACGGCTGGTGGCAATGTCACCTGGGACTCTCAATGGGGGAGTTCTGGTTGAGAATTGTTTTGCTTGCCCTCATAAAAGCTCTGTTGTGTTTACTCCACTCAAGTTTAACCTGGCTATGATTTCATGACTGCTGAATTCATGGTGCCCCTTGGCCAAGCCATAGTACAGCGACTCAATAAAGATGAGTGACATCATTAACCCAATACAGTAGCTATTCAGATGTACGCTGTGGTCTCCTTACATAATCACCTAATTTTAGCTACTGAGAGAGCTGCATACAGTACCACAGTGTATTATGAGCTCTGAATAACTGTCTAATATCCAGATGCTTTTTCCAGTGTTATTTTATTTTCCTGGTTTAAAATTATTTCCTTGCGCAAATCTCTAGGTGCTATTTTCCCTTAAGCAAACCCTCTCTTCCAAACGCGTTCAAGGCTTCTGCTGCTCCTGATCACCTTGACACCTCGTTAGCTGGTCATTGTGGCTGTAATGTGCTCATGGCACTACTATATGGCCAGGACCTTGGGACTTTATAATGACTGTCAACAAGAACAGCCCTAGAAAACAGTAAGTTGATACAAGCCTTAATTCAAGTACCAGACACACACATACTCAACTAAAAGCACTTGGTTTGCTAAAAGTAGCTGTTTCTTGTAGTTTTACAAAACATCTATAAAAATACTTCTTAAACCAGAAATATTTTGGGCCAAGGATTTCTTTTTGCTACATGCTGTAACAGGAGCATATTCAAGTCCCATTGCCTGCAATCATTTCACATTAAAAAGGTGCATATTTGATGCCATTTATTGGTACAAATTCCAGATATGACTTATATGTGGCAGGTTAGACATGCTAACAGTACTGTTGAAAATGCCAAGGATGGATGCTTCACTTCAGAAGAACAAGAAAGCAGAGCTCTCATTGCAGGAATCCCAGGCATAATGCGCACCCAGGCACTGCGTGTGCCTGCCGGGTGAGTTGTGTATTTTGTGTGCTGCAGGTGCAGGTTCCACAGATACCACCATACACAAACCAAATTGTCCTATTTCATCCAATTTACCTTTCTTCAGCCTTTTGTCTGATATTTTTACACAACTGAGAACTGTACCTTCAAAACCCTCCCTATTTCTGTAGTGTTTGTCATCTAAATGACTTAAAACACTATATCTCAGAACCTGCAATTCCTAGTTGCTCAGAAGTTCCTCTGCCTATAGGAAGTCCTTGAAAAGAGTTGACAGATTTCTTTGCACTTACGTAAAGAAAAGACACAGGACTCTCAACAGTGTTTATACCAAGACACTGTTATGGAGCAAGCAGAAGGAGATGCTGACTCACAGGTTACAATCCCTAGACCACACTTCTACTAATCCCCACCACCCTCATACTGGACATTTGACTTTCCCTCTCAGCATACTCTCCACCACTGCTGCCTGGAGCTGTCCTCCAGCCAGGATTGCTGGCAGCTGGTCCACGTCCCTTGTGTAATCAACTAGCTCACCTCAGAGATATGCTTGCATTGTGCTGGTGCAGACTCACTTCTTCCACTTTGCAGCACTATGATCTGCAGACAGAACTCTGGCCTGGCTTTCTGTCCAGTTAAAACTAGTGTCTTTGTGGCAATTTCTGGAAAAACAAGAAGGCTAAAACCTACTGGCAACATCTTCTGCTGGCTCAAGTCACAGCAGCTCCTTAGTGCTCATTTCCATTAGCAGAGGTACTGGCTCCTGAATTCCAGTTCACTCTGCACTACTGGCACAATATTTTCAATTGTGGAGTCAAGCAAATCATCTTAATGTTGGAAGCCGAATGTTAAGTTGCTGAGGGCAACGAGCTGAGCACAGCTCCTCCCCCTCCTCACCACCTTCAACACATAGCATGGTGATCAACAATAAAAATTATCCATGTGATAAGCATTGACTGTAAAAATCCCTGGTTAAAAAAAAAAAAAAAGAATGCATTAGATTAAACCGAAGCCCTACTGTGCAAAAGTGCTGAGTGAAGCAAACAGGAATGCTGATCATGCCTTGGGACAAGGAAGAGTCTAGCTGTCCCTCTAGGGTCCTGTTTGTTTGTCTAGGCATTTATAAACAGCATAAGTGAAATAGCAAGGTTTGATTCTGCCCAGGACTGCTGGAGTGCAGCCCCTGCATTCATTCTGGCAGGCAGAGGGCCCTATGCTTGAGATTCCAAACATTTTTGATTTTAAAAAAACTGGCTCCCAAGCAGCGCAGTGTGATTCAGTAATAAACATCATCAATGCCGAGACTGGGCTCTAGAGAGCCAGTGCAGCACCCTAGCTTCCCAAAGGAAGTGCAACATTCCTTGGCTGAGCACATGGAACAGCACACCAGGAGTGAGTCAAGGAGCAGAATGGAGGCAGACAAACACAAAGCACGAGGTAAGAGGAATTCCCTGGTTCAGAATGGCTCAGACTTTCCTGCAGCAGAGATACATTAGTAAAGAGCACCAGAGGGACACTGAAGTAGCTGCACTATATTCCTAGATCTGCCACTAATCTGACTTTGATTAGCTCTCCTCATCTTGTATTTCTGTTTCTTCAATCCTGCTGAAATAGTTGTTTTTCGCATTTAGATTCTTAAAGCAGATGATGCCATCTCTGATCATAAGTTTGAGAAGAACATAACAGAATAAAAGTCTGAACTTGAAACAGTTCTTGTAACAAAGCAAGAAGGAAAGGTGGAAGTGGGGATACTCTCAAAAATTCAACTAAATTACTTTGCCCCCTCAAAGAAAAGCATTTAAACAACTTCTCTTACAGACCTGTTTGAACTCTGTTGTATGCCAGAGTAGAACAGTATGCTGACAGTAAAAAAAAGTGGTTAAGAGACAGAAAGAATATATACCACTGTGATACCTATATAATTTCCAGAATTTTTTTTTTTTTTGGAAACATGAGCTAGTAGAAGTTTACAAATGAATCCTACAAACTGGCATTTTATTGCCAACTGGCATTTTAGAGCCTGAACAGAAAATATATCACTTTGTGAAAAGCAAAATCTACCATTGCATTTGGGAATGCAATAGTTGTCATCTTTATTGAAAGGTTCTTCTTCTGTCATCTTTCTTGCATTTCAGGATGATTTTGTGATTTTTTTTAGTGCAGCCTTTGAAATTTGACTCATTAATTTTTTAATGATCAGGGGCTGTGATGCATGGGTGTGCATCATCTTGCTGGAGGTTAGGATTTTTCCTTTTCTTTCTCTTAAGGAATTTTGTCCCATTTGTTGCTAAGAGATAATAACGACCAGTACTTAAGACGAAGTAGCCAAACTCCAGGGGAAGGGCACAGCTGACTACACCCTTATCTGGGGGTTTTCTCTTGGAGGGGCAGAGATCTCACGAGATTTGGGCTGGGGAAAAGGGGTTGGGCTCAGCACCTACCTCTCCTGCTCTCTCAGTATCAGAGGGGAGACAGGCTGCGGTCACTGTGGGAGGAATCTGCCACCACTGCAGAGTTCCATCTCCTACTTTTCTTCTCCTACAGTGAGTGATGTCTGCTCATAAGAGCAGCCATCGAACTGAGACCCTGTTAACACCCTACTTCACTGGGAAGGACTCTCACCATCTACTCGGGTGTCTCAGGGAGCCTCTCCTGGTTCGGGAGGCCAGGCTGCCTCTACCCATCCCCGCTCTTTTTCTGCCACTGCTCTGGGGCTTTTTCGCTGCACTGTGACCCACCCACACCCTCTTTCTCCCATATCTTTGCCTGAAAGCCTCTTAATTCCAAAGTTATAATAATTCAGAGAGAAGGGGAACATACTCTCCATTCCATGAGAGGTTCCCACGTTCCTGGACAGACCTGTCTTTCAAACCAAGACACTCTTCATCCCACACCTACATCCTGCAGCTTGCCTGGAGTGCCCATCTATCAGTCCCACTCCTGGAAAGGTTTCCTAAAACAGTGTCAGTGCAATGGTATTCCACAAGCCCAAGGATAACAAAAAATGGATGCCTCAGCACTGGGGAAAATCTCATCAAGAAGAAATTAATTTTTCAGCACCATATAGTTCTAATTCCTCCTCTGTTTTTTTTTAGTTTTTGATTTTTGGGTTTTTTTTAAGGGCTACTCCAGTGCATTTTTCTATTCTGCAAAGGGTTAATATCAGCATTTTGTCTAAGCATATTCCAATTGGCCTGAGGGAGGCCCATGTCTGTAAGACTGAAAGACTTAGTGCAGACTCTTCCACTTGTTCCTTCACGGGCTGTGCCTCTCATTGATTACATGTCCAGCTTCAGTTTCTCTGGCCCTCTATATTTCATACAAGCCACTGCCTTAATTAAGGTGAATACACCCCTAGACAACTGTTTGTCCCCATAAATAAAATAAACAATATGTGTACACACACACAGTTGTCACTCACATTAAAGACAATCTGAACTCAGTTACTTTAGCAGGTGACATACAAGAGGATTAGAGTTTGAACCATCATCTTTAGTCATCTATTTTTTTGTCATTGTAACACAGAACACTCCTTTCAGAATAATATTCTAAGCATTCTTTAGCATTCAAGGATTATTTGTCTCATGGCAGTCTCTGCAGGATGAGGAAAAGCCTTCCATGAATCAGGAGCCTGCTGCACTGGCATTGTGTGAACATCAGATTTTACAAGGATCATGGATCTGGAAATCAAGCATGGGCTATTTAGTAAATTAAAAATGCAGGAACTATTTTCCACCTTACTACATACGGACAATTTATAATGGGCTGGTGTGCTGGTTTTGGCTGGAGTCAATTTTCTTGACAGTGACTAGTATGAGACTGTGTTTTGGATTTGTGCTGAACACAGCATTGATAATACAGTAAAATTTTTGTTATTGTCAAGCAGAACTTACTCAGAGCCTTTTCTGCTTTCTGACTGCCATTCTGGCTGAGAAGCTGGAGAGGCATGGGAGACTGGGAGGAGACACAGCCAGGACAGGTGACCCCAACTGACCAAAGGGATATTCCAGATCATCTGACATCATGCTCAAGATATAAAATGGGGGGAAAAGGATGGGGGGGAG